>NDXZ01037443.1:0-16024 GCA_003055125.1 Paykullia maculata | reverse complement strand
TTCGGCATAGCCGAATATAGCGCTCTTACTTGTTTTTTAGTTGAAAAATCATTAATAATATTTTTTTAACAAGTTGACTATAAAAAGCGAAAACTGCCAGTTAAAAAAATTTTTAGCAAATGGCAGCTAACAAGTGGCGATTTAATTTATCAATTGACTGTTACTGTTAACCTTGAAATTCTATTTGACAGTTTACAACGCATCTGAAATTTCTGGTAAATCGAAATTCAAAAAATCCAAAAATTATCATTAAATTATTATCTAAGCCCTTAAAATTCCAAACAAAATTCTTTAAATCATGGAGAAATGGAGGGCACTTGTCAAAAAAATTTTATATTTTTTCCGCTTTGTTGAGTTGTAAAATAAAATTTTATAATAAGTGTGTAAATAAAGCAGATGAACGTTTAGCACAACGACAAGTGTAAACATACTATTATTGTTTATTTTAAATGTAGTAAACTATTATCATTAGAATTAATTTTGTTTTAAACAATTAATATAAATATATATTATAAAAATAAAAAACATTATAACAATAGTTTAAAAATTATAAATAATATTATAAAATTTACTATTTGCGTTACTATTCTCTTACCTCTTATTTTTTAATCATAGAATAAAGCCTGATATGTAAGTTCAAACAAAAAAGAAACGACACGACGAATCATGATATGCGCTTGAAAATATGTTTACAACAAAAATAAACCACTACAACATTTTGTTATACAACTATATTATAACACATTTTAATGGACGAAATTACACTCACTTGAAAAAACTTTAAATTCTACCAACAATAACATAACAAAAAGCTTTTTTATTTAGGTTCTCTTTTAAAGCAACAACAAATATGAGAACTAACAACAAGAACAATATCACAAACATTTTCACCACAGAGCAACTCTTTTGCAATTTTTAATCTTATTAAATTTGGCTTTTTTACACAATTATATATTTATTTTACCAACAACTTAGAATAAAACAATTAATTTACTTTTTCTTATAATTAAATAACATTTTCAATTATACGTTAACACAGAAACACAATAAAAATTTGTAACTTTTGATCTCCGACGCGAACCGTGTAAAAAATACCGAATAACTAACAAGTGTCCATCAAGATGGCGGCGGCTGGCATTTATTGTAAATTATCAAAAACAATAAGGTGAAATTTATTGGTGATGAAAGGGGGAATAAAGAATAGGAATAAAAGCAAATTATGCGGTGTTGTCATTGTTTGCCATTTTGCTCTATCCATATCTTAAAAGTTTTTAGATGAATTTAACTTTTTTTGGGGAAAATAGTATAAAACATTTAATTATACCCTTCACACACACACATGTGGTGAGGGTATATATAGGTTTGTCATTCCGTTTGTAATTTCTTCAATATTCATTTGCGACCCTATAAAGTATATATATTTGGGATCCTTATAGATAGGGAAGTCGATTTAGCCATGTCCGTCTGTCCTTCTGTCCGTCTGTCCGTGTGTATGTTGAAATCAGGTTTACATAGCTCCCATAGGTTACCCAGGGTTATATATGGTATCAAACTTTTGGAAATGCCATTGAGAAAATCGGTATTGAAAACTGGCAAGATCCATCAAGAACCGGCTGAGATATAAGCAAAAAAAGACGACTGCCTCTTTTTTTTAGTTTTTTTTTTACTTAAAAATTATTATATATATGTGTAAGACATGTCATTTGGGGAATTTTAAAGAAAAAAATTTTAGATTTTTAAAAACTAAAAAATTTTTTTTTCGAGATATCAAAAAAAAATTTTTTGTTTTGTTTTTTTAACACAAATATAATTATATTGGGAAAAAAAACAAAAAAAAAATGTTTGTGTATTTTGAAAAAAATGTACTAATATACACACATAGAGAACGTAGTGAAGGGTATATAAGATTCGGTATAGCCGAATATAGCGCTTTTACTAGTTTTATAGAAGTTTTGGTCGTTTCGTCGATTATATTTGTTGTGTTTTAAGATTTGTTTTCTAGTTTTAACTATTTGTGGGCATTTAAACCTAAGTATAAAATAATTTACAAATAAAATATTACTAACAATGTTTAACTGTTCGTAGAATAACTATCATTTCATAACTATCAGACTAAATTTAAGCTTAAATATCCTTTTAAATAAATAATGCAATATTTATCCCAAAAACCTTGGAGATTATTTGGTTTTCGCCGTATATTTTTGCCATAAGCATTTCTTATTTATATCTAGAAAAAAATATGATTTTACGGTTTAACCTCTCATCATACATATGTATGGTTTTGACCATACCTTTTTGAAGTTCAGAGTTAATGTTAATGTACATATAAATAAATAAAAGAAAATTAATATTTTCCATGGGCCAAACCCATGTGCTACGAATGTGAAAATCGAAGTATTTGTATGACGAAGGGTTAAGGCAGTGGCATGCACTTTGTTATTAATGTAGAGTATTTTAGATTCAGCATGGCCGAATATTATTATTTATTTTAATCAATTCTTATTTGTTTTTCTATATATCAAAGTCAATTAAGTTTGAAATTTTATCTTAACATTTAAAATTCTCCAAAAAATTTAATTTTTAAAAGAAACTGTTATTATCATAATTCTTATGAAATATCTTTTATATTTAATCGAAAATAAACATCAGTTATTATATTTTAACAGAGTCATTAAATTTTTTTGAAACAACAAAAAAAACTTAATTTTAAGATTAAGATACATTAACTCATCAATGAAATTAAACAGACAACAACAAAAAAAAAACATCTAAAATCATTTACGACATGTGCAATCTCATACAGGCGATCAAACAGACCATAAAAACAGAAATGAACCCCAAATTCAACAATTTAATGGGCAAAACTAATATTGTCATCAAGAAAAATCATTAACATACGAACTAACAAATAAACAGAACAGAGAGACTACAACAAATGACAATAACAAAAACGAGAAAAAAAAACAGGAGACAATGAAATTTTGTCATCATTATGATAATCAATTTTTACTTTGTTTTTGCTTTTTATGAAAAAAAAAATGGAAACAGACAGTCACATTAATGATTCACATATGCTGCGAAAAATACAAGAAAAATAAATTACTATTAAAAAGCCGAACAAGTAATAAAATTAAAAGACAGACAAGCAGCAAGACAAACACAACACACTCTATGACATTAAAACCTAGACGTCATTCAAGACCGCAAAGAGTATAAAAAACTCGAAGAGTAAAGTTAGAGAT
Organism: Paykullia maculata; assembly: GCA_003055125.1. Taxonomy (NCBI): domain Eukaryota; kingdom Metazoa; phylum Arthropoda; class Insecta; order Diptera; family Rhinophoridae; genus Paykullia; species Paykullia maculata. The sequence goes on along the minus strand of NDXZ01037443.1, from coordinate 12,782 downwards.
AAAATTCCCAAAGCAAGATTCAATAAAATACATTCAAACAAACAAACATACATCTATTAAAACCACAAAAAAAATTGTAATACAATTTAAAAAGAAGACAATTTGAAACTAAACAGAAGAACCCTCAAAGCCAGTCAGTCAGCCAGTACAAGTGGCTTCAAAAAAGGAATAGATAGAGAAACAACAACAACAACAACAATTACAACAAATGGTATTTGTGACATGAGGCGTCACTAACCAAAAAAAATAATATAAAATCTACAAAAACCATATGATACAAAAGGAAAATGATAAAATGTATGGATGAATGGTTCGTTTGCTGTTTGGACCGACAGACATAGGGACGACCTTTAAATTGTTAAAAATGCTTTATTGAAAACTTCAAAATTACAAACGGGTGGAAAGACAATTTTACGTACCACATGTAAGTAATTTGCAACATTAGACACTTACATACAAATACGAGTATTAGGGATTTAAAAGTGATGGAATAAAACTGACAGCCAGTTGAAACATATTAAATTGTATCTCAGAAAGGATTGAGTTATATTTAATTGCATGCTTTAGTAAGAAAAAGTTTATGTTAAGCCTCTAATAAATCATACGTTTATTAAAGTTTTTAATGAAATTAAATATGTCAAAAAGCCTTGATGTACAAATATTCCTCTTTCTTTTACCATAACGAACTCTAAATTTTCTTCTGATAAAGTATTATAACAAGAACATAATTTGTCACTCTTACCTTCTTCCTTAAACATTTTTCTCAATGTAATTAAGAGAAGTTAAGCAAAGAGTTCTTGTTTTGCGAAGTGCCAAACATAAACTGGCTTTAATTTCTCTGTCTCCCTCTCTCTTTTAAAATCCCATAACTGGTCGTGCCAAGGCGCATCAACATTAGGTGGCGTTGAGATTACAAGAAGTAAAACTTTGTTGTTTTTTCGTTGTTGAGATGTCAAGTGAATCAAGGCAAATTTTTGTTGTTTTAGTTTCTTGCGGGAGCTAAAAGAGATAAACATAAACAACTTTTGACAGATTAATCTCGTAACTATGCAAAAAAAAAGTAGATCAGCTGGTTTTTCGACACCACCTGGTATTTGTGCGCCTTGGGTCGTGCATTGAAGTTAAAACACACTCTTTATAACCATAAAATTCTCTATTAAATACAAATTATTTCACGTTTTTTCAATATTACAAAGTTTATCAACAATTCCTTAAAAATTTAACGACAAAAAAAAAATTAAAAAATAAAAAAGTTAAAAAACAATTGATTAATTTTTTATCATAAATAATAAATTAAAAAAAATTTTTTTTTGTTATATAAAAAATAATTTTCTAATGTTAATTTGTCCTTGTTTTACTGTTCTAACTTCATTAGCATTAATCAGAATATAATTGTTATTATTTTAAATAATATTTCTAATTAAATTACTTAGCAAACGTTAAGTCCCTTTTTTCTCTGAAACATTTCATATACAAGTACATAGGTAAATTTCATAAAGAAGTCCTTAAAATTTTTCTCATTAAAACTGTTAATTATTCTACTAACACTTAAGAAACTTTAAATGTTTGAAAAAGAAAAAACCCAATATGATTACAAAAAAAGATTGTAATTAAATTTTTTATTACAATATAATGCAGAAATAATTTCACAACAGAAAATTTTAATCCTTGACAGCGCTTAAACAGGACAAACAGTGGAGAAAATAAAAGTTACTTTTGTAAAGTAGTGAGTGCAAGCAAGGCAAAATGGGCTGCAATAGAGTCACCCTTATAATTTAAAAAAAAATGTTAAAAAGAAAGTATTTAAAAAGCATATTCAAAGAAGTGGGAGTAGACAGACCCTGAAGAGCAAAAAAAAATATAAGTTTCACAATTAATTGAAGGAAATTTTTTTAATGCTGAAGTCAGCAAGAAAACGATAATAAAATAAAGTAAAAATGTTTACGTTTGTGTGTGTCTGTCTGTTTGTGTTAAGTTGCGGCATGAATGTTAAAAATATTCCACAACATGCCTGCCTACACTTTAATTGGCCCCAAAGGGCATGATGCCAGTAATATTTTCATACACCCACTTAAGAAGCAATACAAGCAACAGCAATGGCAAGCAGGCAGGCAAGCAGGCACAACTACTTTACACTATTACTGTCAGCACAGTATGTTTGCATATAAATAAAGGATGTGAAACGCATACACACACATACTCTTTGCAACCCATAAAGTTATACAAACAAATATGAATCTTATATTCGTTAACAATAATAAAAAGGGTAGAAGTTTTGTTATCAATACTTGGAATTCATTAGAAAACCTAAAAAATTTATAGATTTCAGTTTTAGACAGTTTAGAAATACAAGTTTCAAATCTCCATCAAACACGTACAAAAAAACAGCAGGATAGGCAGCAGTTGAGAGGATTAGATAATTTAAAGTCAACTGACAGTTGGTGTGACAGTTGACTCTAACCCCGCTAATAATACATTTAGAGCCAGCTAAACACAAAAAGTCAAAAGTTATTAGAATGCTTTTTCAAAAGAAAATAAAGCGACTAGTTTTCGTTTACCTAAGTTCACTCTTGACTTCGTAGAATTGGCTGTTAGTAAATATTCAAGTGAAGACTGCGAACACCATCTTGAAGTTGTTGTTACATTTGCAAAATAACGTGAGTATTTTCCCAAAAATAGTTTACGTAAACTTAATACTCTTATTTCATGACTTTATGAGTTTTAGAAACGTACGTGAATACAGTTTCTTTCATAACAAAACAAAAAAAAATTATATGAATTTCTGTATTATGACTTCTATGGCGACATTTTGTACGCAGTCATGTGTAGATAATTTCAAACTGTATCCAGAATTCGCAGGAATGATAATAATAAAATTAGTTTTTTGTATGAAATTAAAAAGTGTTGAATGTCAAGAGGCACGACATACAGTAGAGCCGGTAGTAAAAAGTTCTTTAAATTCTAAACTATCTGTTTAAAATACTACACTGTTTCACGTTGTTACCCAACTTATATGCAAAATAGTAAACTCTTAAATTTGTCAAATGATTTTTAAACTAGAAAATCATAGGCTGATTTAAGTTGTTAAGTCTCAAATGGATAATATTGAATGTTATCCTTTTTTGGTCTACATATTGAATGTTATCTGTTTTTGGTCTACAAAAATTTTGAAAATAGTTTTACAGGACATTTGCAAAACATGTTATTCGAGAACTCATTCTTCCTGTTGCAAATCTTACAGCTTGTAATGTTTATTCTGTCAATCTTGTGCAAATGGTAGATAAGTCTGCAATGTTTCGCTAAGATCCTTAGATCCTTCTTTTTGTGAGAAAGGGGACCCTTAGATTTACCGTTAAGGTTTTTAGGAATTTTTAGCAACTGTCACAAAAATTTCTTTAAGTATTAAAAACGAAAATAGTGACTGAGATAAAGCAATCAGTGACTGAGAAAAGGCAAGAGAGTCATAACAAATTTGTGTTATGACTCTCTTGTAAAGGCCGCGGCGAATAGTTTCCGTCATACATTATCTGTCGCCAAACAGACATTAATGTGACAACGGAAGCCACCAGGGTGTCTGGTGCAAATTCATATTTTTAAATACGATTATTTCAAAAAGTAATAAACGGTGCGGAGAGAGGGTGGCGCCGTTAAAATGATCGATTGTATGGATTCGACAGTCACGATGTCGCAGTGGTCGAGTGAGCATCGTGCGTTCGCTGTAATGATTCTTACGTAATTGCTCGTCGACAATTTTGTTCAAAATTCACTTTCACTTAAACAGCCACGTCAACAAGCAAAACTGCCGTTACTGATCTGCAAGAACCCGCAACCCTCGATTAAAACATTAAAAAACTATTGTATTGCCCCAGGCTAACTGTTTGGTGTACCTTATCAACGCATGAGATAGTTTGATAATTTTTTTTTTACGAAAATTCTCGAGGCCAGGCGACAAATTTTGAACCGTGTGTTCAACTCGACGGAAGACTTCTGGATGACATACTCTTTAAAAAATGAAATTCGCATTTCCATTTTATCGTTCAGTGCTCTTAATAAAACTTTGTGTTAATTATTATGTTTTTTATTTAAGTCTGAAAATATAACTCTGCCACCAGACACCCTGTACTTTGTAAACGGATATTAAATCAGAGGTTTTTGAGACGCTTGTTTTTGTTTTGCCACACACAATACAAAAAGCTGAAGTAAAAAGTCAACTGATAGTTGTCAAACTACTTAACGTATGTATAAAGTTGAAAGTTGCCCAACCTTAGTACTTTGCCTTGACGGTGACATAGCGAATGGGACAAAGTAAATAAGAAAACATATATTTCAACTTAGCTGTCAGTTGAAAATGACGACGGATAACGTATGACGGATTCTAAGTGCCCCGACTGTAAATCCAAAATTTAAAAAATCTTGCCTCGTTGATGCAGCTTTTAACGAAACGATTTGAAATTAAATTAAATGGTTTTAAATAAATAAATCTAAGGGAGGAGGCGGTGAGTCAATTTTAATTACCGAAATAAGAGACTGGGAAATGTTTCAAGCAATAATTAAGTTGTCTCACTGGCAACATGGCATCTGTTACCGTTTTGTTGAAATCATATGGATGTTATTTACATCAAAATCACCCAAGTTAGGCGGAAGAATATTGAATGTCTTATCGTAGTATTTAATACTAATAGCATTCAATGGCGTATTCAACTCAACATCTTAGTTTTTTAAGTTACACAAAATAGAGGCATTTGTTTTCCTATTATCTGTACCCTTCTTGCGATTTAAATGGGCTTGTAAGCTTAGGATGATTCTACTCGGATTTGAATTTTATATGCATGATCCTTAGGTTTTAGTTCTGTCATGTGAACTTTGTAAGCATGGAGATGCAGGTCCTTAGTAAGAATAAGCTATAGAGAGTTTTTTAAAATCAATGATTCTGGATTTTTGGCAGCAGTTGAAAGTGGAGTTGCAACAAGTTTGTTTTGACAACGATTTGATGTTGGGCGTTTAGTATATTTTCGTTTTCCTTAAACCCAAATTAAGGAAATTCGCAAAATAGTTTTTATATATTCTAGTGTTTAAAAAAACTTATCTACTTTAAACCCCATAATATACGTTATACATTATGAAGTTGTTCCACAATATAACAATCTGATAGTAACCACTGTCGCTTATGTATGTTTAAAACATCATTATTTAATTTTCTTAAAGGAAACGTTTCTTACTTCCCAAAAAGAAAAAAAATTTGGAAGTTAAAGTATGTGTGTGGCGAAGCAACAAATAAGACGAAAGCAAAACATTCTAAAGGAAGAGAATCAAAAGGAAAACCCCCATTTAATATTAAAGAAACAAAATTTTTATTTGCCAGTTTACGATTGTCAAATACTTAATGTACATTTTAATGGGAAAATAAGCATCAGAAACAGCATATAAAATTTACACAAACATAGCTAGTCGTATGATATGAAATGATGGATGAATTGTAAGTAATGTTCAAAGGGGCTGTGCGCGTCTTTGTGTTAATGTATATTTAATTTTGTTTGTATGTGAAAATACAAGTAAGAGATTTTTGTAACATTTGATTACAAGTGCTTGTGTGTTAGTTAACTTTAAAATAAATTTTACTTTACAAAATTTTATTTGAAAAATCAACAATATTTTCCTTATCATCTTTCATTTTATCTTTTGGTAGAGAGTCTATCTTTTCATGTATGTATGTGTTGATTGCATGCCTATGCGTTCGTCCGTCTTTGTGTGTATTGAATCGATTATAATATTTGTCAGCTGATGTCGTAAGACACTTATTCACACTCGCACCCGTTACACTTTAAACATATTAAAACGTAAATGAAACTTTTTCGTTGTTGTTGTAATTGTATTTTAAATGAGATAAAGCGAAGAACTTGGTCTTATTGTAAAACTCAAACGTGCGGATAAGCAAAAATTCGTAAAGAAATAAAAGAAAGGTAAAATCAAAATCCGTTTTTAACATCCTATCTTAAGGAAGAATAAAAAAAAATTTATAAGGATGTTGTTACTGCTGTTGTTGTTGTTGTTGCTTCTGCTATTTGCCTTTTTTTTGCTGATGGGAAGAACAATAATGATGAGAATAAAATCTTTAATGTCTATTAAAGTTTAATTGTTGCAACGGGATTTTTGGAAGACATAGTCAACAATCTGTCATGGCATGAAGCTGTGATGATAAATGACTTTAAGGACCTATTAACGTTGTACGAACAAAGGATGTATAATTTAATTAAATTTTTGATGGTTTAAAAATTTTGAAGGCAGTAGAGAATAATTCTAAGATTAAAACGGAATTTTTTTAAAGAGGGAGTTCTTAATAAATAAAAAAAATTAATGTTTTTAATAACCGAATTTTTTTTTTTTTTTGTTAATTTTTGTAAAATAAATACCTTATTTAAAATTATCTAGAAATAAAAAGAAACGCCTCATTCTAGAAACACAACATTTAAAATCTCGGTTGCCCTTCCTCTTAAAGATTTACTAAGAGAATTTTTTTTATTCAAGCACAGCATACAGGACATTTTTAATTTTTCTAATCCGTTCCTCCGAAACTTCTGAATTAATGGTAAATAAAAATATGTTGGTTGCCTTTTTCTTTCTCACTTTCACAAACTTAAACTTGCTTAATGTAAACAATCGCTTAAAATTGCTAATTCCTAAGAAAGTATGATGGTCCTTAATAGTAGTCGTGTTATCTCATCGATGGAAGATATAAACCCACAGTCATGTGATCAGACAGACATCTTTGCAAAGCTCTGTCGATAACTATTCACATTGGGGATGTGTGAAAAGCTTACTTCTTGATGAAAAGCCAACTACTCTAATGAAATTTGTAAAAAATCTAAGCTTACTTGTAGCAATAGCTAATAATCCAGATATCGTTTTACTTTTAGATACCATTGAAGATTGCAATGAATATATTTCCTTTCTAGTAACTTCACCCTCCGCGCGGTAACGATGTCAGGCTCTTTGAGGGTTTTTTTTGCCGCTTATCACCAGCAAACTGTCGAATCAAAGATCTCCAGATTTTTGATTTTTACTAGGTCTGGTTGGTTGGTTGGTTTACGTGGTAATTTGCTTCGCGCAAATTGTCAAGTAGAGTCTGATAACCCCGTTTTGACAAGACCACACTACTACTTGTCATTTACTTGGTTTTGGTCTTGGTTACTTGGTTGCTTGATCGCGCGAAGCCACTGTTTTAGAATTGAACTTTCTTTGGGTTTTGCCAAATTTTGTATACAAATTTCTTTAAGAAAATTTAAAATATATTTTCTGCTTAAATGTTTTTTTTCTGTTTTTAACAAAATAGCCACCATGAATTTCATTATACTGTTTGTTTTCATTTTCTCATTTCGCCTAAAAATTAAATTATTCTTTATCAATGTTAAATGGCAGATAAATAAAATAGTAAGGATTGAAGGATGGCACAATGGACGGATGGATGGATGTATAAATGCTTAAAATGAATGTAAAGATGGATGGTTATTTAAAATGAATGTTTGGTTAAATCAAAACAAAGGCATTTTATGTTGTTGCATAAAACAAAACGAACAAAAAAATCAACTAAATGAATTATATTCAAGACCCTTGAGCCAACATGTGTGAACTTCCGCAACCACAGTTGGTAACTCGCAGCATCAACAATATGTAACACTAACAACGAAAATAAGTTACATATTACAAGCAGACAGATAAATGAAATAAAAACAGAAAAAAATATCTACATATGTATGTATGTATGTACATATGTATGTTTATAAAAGTTGTTATTTTTGTATCCCCTTGAAGCTCGTGATGTTGTTTCGCAAAATTGCCACTGGTAGCTAAAGCAAATAACTGGCAGATATAGAAACAGACAAACAGTCTGTTTATCTTTCCGTTTGCACAAGAAAAGAGGTATGAAATCTTGCAAAAGAAAGCAAGTCAAGTCCAAAATGTTATAAAGAGTCGAATGTTTTATGGTAAACAATGAACAAATTAAATTTTAAGTAGTAATATATTAAGACTTGCAGCTTATAAATTTCAATCATTATTAGTAAGTAATAGAAGAAGAACGTAATGTACTTATGTATATGGAAGTTTATTTAAAGGTATTTCTCGGTTTTTTAAATTGACTCGGTTGGATTTGTTTAACAACAAGAGACACAATTATAAACAAAATCAACCAGGACTGGCCAAGTTTGAGTAAACAGATGGACTACATTTACCCCTTATAGGTTTGAGCAAGACCTTTAAGATACGCATTCCCGCACGAGAAAGCATTAGAAGTAAAACTTTGCCGTTTGGCTTAATGCAATTTCTTAAACATTTAAATGCAAATCGTCTGATTTTTAATAGCCTATATTATATATCTATATCTTTTATAAAAGTGTTTCATTTAGGTTAAAATATAGTTTAAAGATTTAATTTAAAAAAAGCACATTAAAAAAGTCCTTTTTGACCATTTATTAGCTATTAACGCACCGATTTGTCGTATTATTAATTACTTTTTACACGGACGTAGTTCTTTTGCTCATACCTTGGTTAAAGTTTCCAACCAGTTTGGGAACCAGATCGATATCGTCTAGCAAATAATTATTAGAAGGACACATGGTAGACCTTAAAGGGAAGGACTTCGCCCAGAGACAGGTCTGTTCATTGTGATTGTCCTTAAAGAGAAAAAGAAAGAGAATACAGATTAGGAAACAAATATGTAATTAAATTTTATTGAGTAAACGTTTACTTGGATAATAAGTGATATAAATACACCATAAATATTTTATTTTTATTTTTGGGTCCTTTAGTAAAAATATCTAAGTGGACTTAAGGCTTCAAGTCGCACAGCACATAACGGCTTTACACATCGTGGGCTGCCTTAATCTAATTCTAGTTCACCCAAAGGTAGATAATTTGCTTGTTCTTAAGTTTGGCTTATAGAACTTGCCCTGGTTAAAGCTTTTTCCTTATTGTTTTGCTGTCGAGCGAATCCAAAAAGAAATATTTTATTCAGAATTTGGTTTGTTCGTCAAAAATTAATAAAAATCATAAAGTCTCTTTCTGTAGTGGACGGAATCATATTTATAAGCAGTAAGCATCTAACGGACACTATGCAAATAAAATTAAAGGTTTTTGTTATAAAATTGATTTAGTCATTGAGTAATTTATAAGGTTATTTGAAGTTATTTGCTATATGACGCAAACAGACTCCTTCAGCGCTCGTTGCGACTTATTTGTAATAAAACTTATACAGGAAGTCTAAGTCATAACATACTCTTATGATGTATTAATTAGTAGAAACTATGTTTCTTGCAATAAAGCATTTATATACATTTTTTATTGTAACTTAATGTTCAAATTTATGTTACTTTTATTGTTAAAGTTCCGTATTAATGCACATAAAAAAAGCAATATGTATTTGAAAAGAAGATAGACTGACTACAGAGTAAAGTTCTGGGTTATGGCTTAGAAAACCACACAAGTATAAAATATAAATATTTGTTAAGTTTTTTTTTTATTAAAGTTTTAAGTTATTTATAATATCGGCAGTTAAATTAAAATTTAATGGTTTTATTTTCTTAATTTTAAAATTCAAAATTTAATCGGTAATAAAAAGCGAATTTAGGAAATAATTAAAAGTTTATGTGCAACAAATAAAACTTAATAAAAGTTTATGTTTAAACATCATTGAATAACTAAAACTTTAAATGAAAATTGCCCCAACGGACTAGTCAGTAGTAGTTGGCTCGTCTGCCAGTTTGAGATTTGCTGTTGGGTTGGATTTTCACCAGAGACTCTGGTCTGTTACATTACAATCATAGAATATGTTTTTTTTTTTTTTAATAATAAAATAAATTTAAAAAAACTAAACAAGAAATCTCAAAATATTTTTCTCTTAAGTTTAAGTGCATATTTCAAATATATCCCCTGTGAATTGTTGCAGCTTTAATGAAAATGTTCATGTTTAATCTATTTGCAATTCTATGACAGTGACGCATGTATGCATGAGTGACACCATGCATTTATATGGAATGTATTCAATCTATTCACACACATTAAATTTTTTTTACTTTTTGTAATAAAAAAAAAAAAAACAACAAAAAATGTTTTTATTACAGTTAAACTCATTAAACAACAAATGTGAGTGAGATTCAGGCAAAATGCTTGTTCAAGATAAGAGTGGTGGTGCGGGAATTAATAAATGAATGAATGAATGTTGGGTATTAATGAATTAATGACATCCAGAGTGAAGAATGAATGAATGTTTTAATGTTTAATAAATGGAAAACGATTGTATAGGGGACAAAAGAATAAAAAACAATATAAAAGTAGATGTTTATGCAACTACATTTTCGTAGTCATGTAATTTATCTACATATCTAAAGCAATAAGCTACACAATATGCAGTCATGCATAAAAATACTACTTATCACGAGTCAGCAACAACAACAATAATAAAACAGCAAAATGCATTCAAATAATTTACATTTTTTGTAGATTTTTGTATTGTTTGTGCCAAACACTCGTATTCGTACAACAAATTCCAAAAAAAAGAAAAAAAAAACATGCAAAAGTTATTTGTACTTGAATTAACATTGTATTCAATCATTTTTTAAATGTCTGCAGTAAACCTTCATCTCTGACTGAATGACTGAATGTCGGTTTGCCTGGCCTGTATTTTACGTGTATTTCTTGCTTATCTTTTATACATACAGATTTACATTTCTCCAAAAACTCATACTCGTATTTATGAATTTGCCCCGCATGTATCTTTCGCACTTATTGCATTTGGGACAAAAAAGATTTAAAATGCAACATGACATTAATAAACGATTACATATGATTTTAAAAGCAACAAAAATGAACTGAACTGTATATATAAATCCTCAAAAAACGGCATTGAGAACAAGCCAGACAGACTGCTATATTGGGCTGAACCAAATTATATAAACCCTTCGTTCACCTTAATAAAAAAAATCCTATGTTTGCGGTATTATAAACTCTTTAAAATAACCTTAAATACGTTTGCACTGCATTTTAACTCTTGTGTTCCAACCAGAATGCTTTGTTCATCAGTGCCGAATTTTAAATACTCTCTACCAACTACAAAATACCCACAAAATAAACCATATTTTGTGTAAAACTATGACAATAAATAATTTAAAGAGAAATTTAAAAAAATAGACAATTTACACTGAAAAAATTTCCTTTGAAATGTAATTTAATAAATATTTGTGTACAAATAGAAAAGTTATCGAAACGTTTCCGCAAATAAAGGGTGTTTTTATAGAGGTATAAAAGTTTAAGTTGGCAACACGTTTTTAACTGGCGACCATTTTGTGAGCTGTCAATTGATTTATGTTTAGTTTGGTTTGGCATTTCAACATGAATAGACTGATGCCTGAACAAAGCTTTCAGATTGTGCAATTTGGGCCCAAAACAAAATTGCCGTTGATCCCGATTTTCATAAGCGAATTTTGTTTAGCGATGAAGCTCACTTTTGTTTAAATGGATATGTCAATAAACAAAACTGCCGTATTTGGAGTGCTGATAATCCTCAAGTGTATGGTAAGACACCGTTACATCGAGAAAAACTAACCGTTTGGTGTGCTTTATGGGCTGGTGGAATCATTAGTCCATACTTCTGTAAGAACGATGCTCGTCAGAACGTTACAGTCAATGGTGACCGCTATAGAGCCATGATTACTGACTTTTTCGTTCATCAACTGAACAACCATGATGTGCAGAAGCTGTGGTTTCAACAAGACGACGCACACAGCTCGTGCCACAATTGATTAATTGAAGGAAACGTTTGGTAACCGCATAGTTGAATTGGCCTCCGATATCATGGGATTTAACGCCGCCAGATTATTTTCTGTGGGGATATGTAATGTCGCTAGTCTACGCAGATATGCCCGAAACGATTGACCACTTGGAGGACTACATTCGCCACGTTATTGCCGATCTACGGCCACAAAAGTTGGAAAAAGTCATCGAAAATTGGACTTTCAGATAAGGCTGCGTTCGATCCAGCTGTGGCGGTCATATGCTAGAAGTCATATTTAAATTATAATCCCAGAAGATCATTTTTCGAATTTTTGTTTTATTCCATTTCAAAGTTCTATGCCTCTATAAAAAACATCTTTTAATTATTTTTTAACATTTTATTCTAAAGTAAAAAGTAACTCTGACGTCACGAAAATATTCAGCATTTTTGAAATGATTTGTAGGGGCTACATGCGGCAAAATTTTGATAGTACATGAAATTCAATTGGGTATTTTTAAAGCTACATGTGGTACACATGCACATATGTATGTACTGCACGTGGGTGTACAAAAAAGTGAAAGCACACGACATGTAGCAAATGTCGCTTTCAGAGCCACATGCGCATGTTGCTTTTTACATTTCGTGTACTATAGGCTTAAGAATTTCTATTTGTTGAAAATTTTCAACAATATTTTGGTAAAACATATAAATTCAGATTAAAAAAAAAATTATTATTTTGTTGTTTTCAATGGTTTGTTGCTGTAAAGATTGTTATGACACCATAAAAAAATATATGGTGGTTTAACCAAAGGGTAAATATTTTCTTAACCCATAAACGAATCTAAGAGTTTGAAATTATGTGGTGAAATAAAATTACTGCCTGGCCCAAAAAATACGAACGATATTTATTCGAAAGAAAATATCGTTCGCATTTTGTGGGCCAGGCAGTTTATAATGAAAAAAAAATAAATTATATATCAATTAAGCCCTTATGACACTACATTTTTATTTCATTGAA
>NDXZ01037427.1:571-11217 GCA_003055125.1 Paykullia maculata | reverse complement strand
AGGAAAATTTCCAGCAAAATTTTACGAAATAAATTTTTAAAAATTAAGGTAAAAGCGAACTTTTTGTTAAAAATTTTAATTCTTGATATAAAAAAACCGTCTATCTGTTTATGTATATTTTGCAATAAAGTACAGGGGTCATTTAAAAAAAAAATTAAATTTAATACACAATAATTTTTGGATTGATTGGTCAAAAAGTTGTTCCAGCTGCCATATAAATGTCCTTCCGCAATTGGGCTCTAACGTTGATGATTCGCTTATAAATATTTGTAAAATTTTCGTTTAAAGATATTTGTACATACATACATACATACATACATATGTACATATACAAAAAATTTCAATACCGATATTGTTCCTAGCTCTAATATACATATTATGTATGTATGTATGAAGGGCTCATATCTGCAAAATACTTAAATGCTAATAAGGCCATTGAAAATATTCCCATAAAAGCAAAATAATGGGGGCTACTTTCGGTAAATATTAAAAAGCTTATTAAACTGCATTAAGTTAAAATTTACCCTCTCTCAGGCTCAGTCCTCTTAAATGCCTTAATGTTCATAAATCGTTACAAATATGTTGGCATCGCGAAAAAAGATACGTCTTGTGATCAAAATAATCGGTCTTTGCTTGAACAGCTCAACTAATTGTTGTTTTATACATATTTTAGTGTTGGATATAATAGGATCGGGCCTAGTCTTTTTTTTTCTTACTTAATATTTTATAACTTTCAAGATGTAGATTCCCTATGTAGCAAAGTCCTGCCATTGTGCAATATCACCTCCCAGTTTGCAGGCTGTTTGTAATAAATGGATGGCTGGATGTGCTTTCATTACAGATAATTTGTTTTCTTTTTAATATTTGCAGCATCTGATCAATTTTTGTCTCACAAGACGATGCGGGAATCTAAAAAATTCAATGTTTTCGAAACGCCTATTTAGTTTTCCATGATTTGTTTTAATTTTTATTTTACTTAGCTCTATCACATTTAATTTATGAATGAATTTGTTGTTATTGTTATCAGTCGTAGTACATATGTATATATATAAAGAAAAAGCCCCAACCAACTTGATGTGCCTTTAATTTCTTAATATGCAAAAAATATTTAAAAAAAAGAAAAAAATGCTAAACAAATAGCTACGACTATAAACCGCGCACTGACCTATAATAACAAATATCAATGCGAATAAAAAATAAATATATTTTGTCATTATAATTTTAATAATAAAATACAAACAAAAAGATAACAAAAGTTAAAAATACTTTAGTAAAAGTCATAAGACTGAAAAGGGTTAAATAAAGACTGGAAAATGCACACACTTTGTATTTAGGTGTAGTACTAAGAGATACATTTTTATGTATGTAAATATACATGCATTGTGTGTAGTATGTAGTATGTAAGTACATATATACATTTGTTTTAATTCAATGATGGTGCTGTGTTTTATTTATTTACATTATAGTTTTATGCTGTATAATATATTGATAATAGAGCCCTAAGAAAATTAAAAATTTTAATTTAAGAATTGAAATAACAACTTTCAAAACACAGATCTTAATATTTTTAAACATATAAATTTTGGTAAATGATACATTAGTTACCGCTTAAAGCCTAAACAATACTTATTTCCCTATTGCAGAAAGAGTTCCATATACATATTGCTAAATTTGTATAAACTTGTTATAAATGTATTTTTCTGTTTTTTTTAAAACCCTATAATTGATGTTGATTTGTAAAAAGATCGATGTTTAATAAACAATATACATGTGTTTGTTAAGATTTACATACATATATACAAACATATGTATGTATGTATATGATGTATGAAGCCTTTCTGCCGCAAGACTTAAATTCTATAAACGATTTCGTTATAAACATTTACATCTTTCTTTTATTCATCGAACGCACAACAAGAAAATTGAAACCTTAAGAAAATAAACTAAACTAAAGGAACAATTTTAAAACTGATAATGCTGTTGCGAAATATTTTTTTAATAATTCCTGTAACTACCCAGTAGTTTTTAGAACAAGACTAACGTTAAATCAATGGAGTGTATTGTCCTAACTACAATTACATAGGGAGTGTCATTTGACCAGTTCAGAGTAGTCAACAATTTATTTGATTACCAGATAAAATATTTGCAGTATATGAAGATCCTTCAAAGGTGTGCAGGGGCTTTCCGTACACTTTAGCACATTGTAATTAGTTTGAGTTGTGTGGTTAAATTTTATATTACGTTTTTGGCTTTAACTGGAAAAATTAAAAAACCTTTTAAACTATTAAACATTTATGAGAAAATGTATTAAATATTTTTTAGAACTACAAAATTATTAAAAATTAAAAAAAAGAGGCCACCGTATGTATATGTACATAAACATAAATATGTACATATGTATACCCAGCTTACTAGGATGCTAGGATTAGAAAATGTATAGCATATTTTCTATAAATAAAAATGTGTCAAAAACTTTGTATAAATAAACATATTCTTAACTTTGTATTTAAGATTTAAAAAAATTATTAATATAACATTTTCTATAATGAGAGAAGTTTTGCTGATTTTTAATACGTAAAGGTTACTAAAACATGTCTTAGAATAGAATTCATTTCATTTCATAAAAACTATAAAAAAATAAATTGAAAATTCATCAAAAATATTTTAAAATAATAAATTAAAAATAAAATTCTTATACATATATAGAGCTAAATAGAAATTAGAACTATCTGGTATCCAGTGATAGGCAACAACAAATATTATAAGCAAATATGTATGTGTGCATTTAAATTTTAAAAATAATAAAGTTGTTGTAAATTGATAATGTCAACAAATCAACATGAGTACATTGTTTACAAACAATGGCTTAACTGTATGCTCTCACTCACTTTTTCTACATCTTTTTTTGTTTTTCTTGGATATTACTTGGATTTCTCTTTTACTTGGCTTAGGTTATTTTTACAACAAAAATATATGTATGTATGTATGTATGTGTAAATTTATGTTTTAATATTGTTTTATTACAATTAATTTATTACTAAATTTGTTTTAATATCGGTACATATATGACTAGAAGTACGTAAAACAAAAAGAATTAAAAAAAAATTAACATAACGTTATATGGTATAAGGAACTTTTTTTTATGTAAAAACATTCATACATATGTACATTAATTGTTTTTATGTTTTAAGTGATCAATGAATTATTTATTGCAAAAAACCAATCAATAATCTTGATACAAGCGTTGCCAAATGAAATTAAAAATATCCCAAAATGTTTACCTTTTTCATACTAAATGCAAATTTTATTTAATTCAAAAAATATATAATTTTTGTTTCATTCAATCGATTCTCTACTTTTTCATAAAAATTCTCTTAAAATTTATTATGTAATTAAAATGTACAGTAAAATTTTAATAAATATTTTCACAAATTTTTATTAATAACAAGAACTATTTTTATTTAAAACAGACCTTAAGCTTAATTAATAAATTTGTAAAAAAAACAAGGTCAAAAAACTAGAATAATTTATTTATATATGTATATCAAAACTAACCGATAAATTCCTTAGT
Source organism: Paykullia maculata (assembly GCA_003055125.1). Taxonomy (NCBI): domain Eukaryota; kingdom Metazoa; phylum Arthropoda; class Insecta; order Diptera; family Rhinophoridae; genus Paykullia; species Paykullia maculata. The sequence continues at coordinate 7,646 of NDXZ01037427.1, read as the reverse complement.
TTTAAGCAATTTTGATCATTTCTACCTATGTATTTAACTCCATTAAATCCCCTAAGTAAGTCAACGTTATGAACTAACAAAATATTAACTTTAGTGTAATCTTCAATAATAGTTTACTTCATTTCCTATTTTAGTGCTTTAAAATCTAAGCACGTTTGTACATACATACATACATATCTGTGTGTTAATATGCATGCATTATAAATTACATTGAAATTGCCGACTTGGATTGTTAATTAAACCATTTACTATCTGTGGGTAGTTTATTTTACTTTTTTTTCTTATCTTTTCTTTATAAATCTAGCGTTATTGATTTTAAAAAATTTTATAATATAAGTTAATAAAAGATTTCGTATTTTGGAAATTTCTTTCACAACCGACAACAAACAATCTCAACAATAAGTTTTTTTTTTATCGATTTAGAACGATAACATGTCCCAAATAGTGTCAATGTCGTTTATATTGTGGTTAAGTAAACAGGTGTAATTAGGTGCATTAAACGTCAACATTTTTTTTTTAAACAAAGCTGTAATTATCTATAAAGAATGCGTCACTCAGTGTAGAACTTTTTAATGTAATTCACCTACTTTAAGCGATTACATGAACATTTCATAGATAATGACTGATGTCAAAGCAAACATATGATTTGTAAAATAAATGTGTTTTTAAAATGAGCTTTATTCACAATTTTAAAAACATATTGATAGTATGTTCTCTGATTTCATTTCTTGCAAATAAGATTAAACTTTAATTTTTAGTCGACAAATCGATATGACGAATTTTAAATTATTTTGCTAATTTTTTACAATTAAGCTTAAGACAGATACAGTTTTGTATTATTTTTGTATCTTTTTAAAGTTGTCTCTTTTTAAAATATTTGCTTATCGCGTATATCTAAAAAATTTTTAAATTTTATTACTTTTTTAAGGGGTGACGAGGTTAGAAAAAAGTTTAACCTTAACAAATTTAAACAAACTTTTATTTACGTATAAAATGCTTAATATTAATACGCATGTACATAAAAAAAGTTGAAAAATAACAATTTATTTAAAAATTGTTTCAAGTGCAGAAGGGTTTTTTTAAATTGAAGAGATTTCTCAAATCAAAGAAAAAAAATAATTTAAAAAAAATGTAATTGAACTGAAATTCGTTTTTAAAGCCTTAGGAAAACAATTTATTTGGCGTACGTTGGTGATTATTGGAAAAACTACTGTATTTATTTTAAATTTATCAATTTTTTTTTTTTGATACTAGTGTTAAAAATTCGACCGTTTAAAATTTTTAAGTTTGCCGAAAAAGAAAAATGTTAATTTAAAATTTTGTTTTGTGTATGTAAGTATTTATGTACTCATTTTACATATTATTATGCTTACAACTTTAAAAAACTGAACCGAATATTAAAATTTTTTCTACACTCAAGATTGGATTGTGAGTATAATTTACTCATTATCCTATGAAAACTTATTGACGATCGTTTTTTTTTTTTTGTTCACGCTCAAGCATGGTAACGTCAATGAAAACAAAATTTGAACAGAATTACTCTCACGAAATCCGAGAAAAACAAGCAAAATAAATTTTTATTATTAAATTCTATAAAAAAAAAATGCAAAGTAATAAAAATTCTACTCATGCAGGCTCACCTTCATATGTTTTTGTAATTAAAAATAATCGAGTGAATCGCGTTACTGATTAGATCTTGATATTAAATATTTGTGGGGGAAATGTTAATGCACTTTCTTATAATGTTAAGGCTTAGTGTGTTGAATGCCTGTTCATAGTCAGCCAATGTTTTAAGATATTTAGTGTAATAACACTCAGACCTTTGCAAAAATCAATTTTTATAAACCCTATTTTAGGAGAATTTCATTTCAATATAATTTTAAGTTTGTTTTAGTTAAACTTATTCTAAATAAGATTAACTTTATGTCAGTTATGGATGTCAAAGTTTAATTTCTGGAGTACATTTGTATTAGAGACAGACACTGCATTTTTGCGTTACCACTTATAGTAGTGTAGCGTAAAAAAATACAGTTTGTAATCCATGGTATTGCACTGCCATGGTAATTGCAAATTTAACAATGTTTTAATTATTTATAAATTTGCATGAAGAAAACAATTTGAATTTTTCACATGTGGGTTTTAGATCCCCAGTTAAGAAACATTGCTTGTGACAATGTGAGTTAATAATAAAACTTCTTGGTTATTGTTTAATGTTTATACACTGTACATACATACATACATATGTACACTTACAATTCAGTTAATATGTATGAACATATCTTAGATATTTATGTTTATCGATAAGCATACTTAGATAACATTTTACTTACAAAAATCAAGACAACAGCGACAACAACAACAACAAGCACAAATAAAATACAATTTTAATCTCCCGCTCTAGATGTCATATTCTCATAAATAATAGCAGCAACAGCAATTAAACCTGCCTAATAAAACTGTTCATGCCTTTTTGTCATTTACATACAGTAAATGTTAAATATTTTTTTTAAACTAATTCCTATTTTATTCTCTTTTAGATTTTACTTAATTTAGTGTCTTATAACAAAACAAATAATAATAAAAAAAATATAAAAAAAACTGTGATAAATATAAAAAGAAACAAAACCAGAAAACAATTATTAAAAGAATTTTTATAAAAAATAAAAAACCAAAAACTCAACACAATTCAAACAATGTCCCGAATCAACACAACAAAAACAAGAAATTGCAGCCTAAGAAATGGTACATCATGGTTCTGTCATACAAAAGTGTATTTTATAATGGGCCTTTTCACATTCAGTCTTCTGCATTGTGTTCAGTCTACCGTTGGAAGAAACGATGCACGTTTTGTATACAATAAATCAAAAACGGACGCAGCCAGTGCAGAAAATACGGACACAAATGTTAAACTACTTGAAGAAAACGAAACAGATCCGGTGAGTATGCAAAGGTGAATTGTAAAGCTGTAAGCAAAAAATAAAAACAACAACCACAACAAAGTTGCAATAATAGCAAAAACACAAATCTATGAAATTGTATGAAAAAAAATGTATATTCATAAAAAATGGCCAAAACATAGCTTAAGGTGCGCTACCAAATTGGTTTTATTTTGGAAAAATATTGATATTAGAAGTGATTATATATGTATATTAAAAGAAGCAGAGTGCTATGATTCACAAATAGTTGACCCCTAAATAGGCCCTTAAAATATTAAATAAACCTTCCTTAGTTCGAAAAAAGCTCAGTAGTTGTCAATAATAAAAAAACGATTTAGATTATTGATTTAAACAATATTAAAACTTATTTAATTGCTTAAACCCAATGTTGCACAACTATAAATACACCTTAATTTTTTCAATACAAAATTAGTACTTTTAGCGAATTCTTTTTTTTATTTTATTCTACTTTTAAGAAACACGAATACGAATGTGATTATTATTATTTTTTACAAACATCATATGAAGGCAATTTATATAAATTCTCACCTTAATGTAGGGTACACTAATATTTATAGTCTTGCCTACATTTATCTACAAGTGTTATTGCCACTAGACGAGCAGACATTAAAAATCCTTATAGTAAATTATGAACTTTAAATTAAAATTTTACAAAAAAAAAAACACCCACGCATTTGCAATGTTTTATCTTTATTTATTTTTGTTTGTCTTACAATGCATTTAATGTTTATTTTAGATTCTTTTCATATTTATTTAAAAGTCATTTTCTTTATTAAAATTGTTTGCATATTTTCCACGTTATCTCTGCAGAAAGTATTTACGAGTACCTTTAACTAAAGGTAAATATTGATTTTAAAAATATCTTGCAAATTAATTTTAAATTAAAAGATAAAGTTTTTTTTAATATTAGCAAATTAAATTGACAAATAATTTAATCTGTTGCTATTTAATAAAAAAAAAAAGAGTGGAAAAGTTATTAATTGTTTGCATGTACATATTTATGTTGCCATAAATTTGATTTTTACTAAAGTTGCAGTTCTATGGCAATAAACTGCAATCGACCTATACCCTCGAAAATGGCGTCATATTCTATACGTAGTGGCATAAATGAACCTCATTTGTAACTTATAAAACTAAATAGATGTTTTACACTTGTTGGAAAGTTTAAACAAAGTTTTTATATAAAATTTGTTTTTCAATCCGGTTACAAATTTAAAGAGTAAATTTATAGAGTAAATATATACAGTAAACTGACAATAACGTGGACCTTTTAAAAGCGAAAGATTTCATTTTTGCAAATTTTTCACCTTCTTTACGAATGCCAAAAGTTTAAGACACAATGTGTTATTATTTTTATCATTCCTTTAGGTTAAAAGAAATATTTGTTAGAGCAAAAAAATACCTTAAGGCCTTAAGGAAACGTGTTCATTTTTTTGAGATTTCTCAATGTAAAAAATTGTTTGAATTAAGCAAAGTTCACATTAAGCAGTATTCACATTATCGCGGGTACACTGTATTAAAGTTTGCCTGGATTCCAAACAGCTATTAAACTATAAATTTTGCATACAATTAAAATTATATCTGTTATAATTTTTAATTTACAACATTGTGCTAGCAATTAGTCTTTACTTTGCTTTTAGTTTAATAGGGCAATCTTTGATTGTTATGGGTAATTTATTAGCACCTTTTTTCCAATATGTGTGAATATTAATTAAATATTTAATATTCAGTTTTGTCATTTTATTCTAAAAACTTTAATTAAAAACTTAATAATAGAAAAAAAAAACTTTTCTATGAATCATAGTTCTAAAACGTATATTTTTTTCTTAACAACAAAAATCTACGTTAAGAAAATATTAAGAAAGTAAAAAACGTCAACAGCTTTTAGAACGTGATAAAATGACATTTAACTTAAGAAACAAAAAAAAAAACAAAAGTAAAGATTTAATCAAGTCTATACGTACGAAAAATTTTAATACGAAATTGTTGACAGACATTAAAGAGAAACACTTGTTGCTTGGATAGTCAGAATTAAAGCGGTAGCGAGCAGGCAGATGTTTATGATATGATACGAAATTTGCAATATTTTTTTAAATTAAGAATGCTTTAAATATCATTAATAATTAAAAATACACAAATGTGCCACTACCCCTCCCACGAACGTGTCTCTTTCATTTAAACTCATTATCAGGTATTTTCTTGAAAACTGTATTACTAAAAATCGCACAAGTGTTTCAAAGAAAATTACGATTTTTAACTTGTATCTAGTGTTAGACATAAATAAATGGTTTTTATTCAAAAAAGGAGCTACATATATATATGTATATGTATACTAATTAAACATTTTTATCGCCTATCGCTTGACACCGCAATTGTAATCGAGCATCCCATTTATGCAAATAAACTGCTACTGACTTTTTTACCTTAAGTACAATGTTTTACAAAAATAAAGAAGAAGAAAAATAAAATGTTAACCAGGTTTTTTTTTCTAAAAATAATCGGCGCCAAAAGTAAATTCATTCACCTGTCGTTTCAGTTAAAACCCAACATTCAACCGTCTTTATCCACCAACAGTAAATAACAAACATTAAAAATACCGATGATGATGATTCATAAAAAATTCCTAAGCAATCGTTATTACGATAATTAATTAATTAAATGTATTTGTTTTTAGCTTATAACAGTTTCTTTAAAAAAAGCGCGTGACATTTATCTGTGAATATTTTTAATTGTTATCAATTTTTTTATAGATCATTTGTTTATCATATTGCTATTTAATACAAGTAAGTACAAGTCTATGTAGCGGTCAAAGATTTTTGTCTTTCGTTTCTTTCCATAAACACATAAAATATTTACACACGATTTTGTTTTGATATATTTTTTATCAGATTTTCGTTACCACAAAAATGTGGTATTTATGATGTTGGTTATTACGTTTTGTTATCATTTGACTTTATGTTTGTAATTTGTTATTAAAAGTATTTATTTGTTTATGTACAGCGGAAGTTATTGTGTTTTTGTTGTAGTCGTATGAGTAATATTAAATATTTGATTTGTAATAGTGTTAATTGCTGTGATATGTTACACTTACCAATCTTTAGTTATTATTTGTTGTTTTCAAAAATATTAGCACATCAATTAACAAGTTTAACTTTATAAATGTTTATTCCATAGGTAGAGATTAAAATGTAAATCCAAGTGTAAACAACACAATCTACAAGTCTTTTAAACAAAAACAGCTGATTCATTAAATGTAAAATAAAACACTTGTGCCAGCTGACACCGTTTATTTGATTTTAATCTGCTTATTCACGAAATAGGAAAAAGTCTTAGTTTGCGGGACATATGTACATACTTATATAAATAAGCATTTACATGAGGAACCATTTGTTTAAATTTGAATTAAAGAGATTAAATTTAAACTAATCGTTGAATATTATTTAAACGAGCAAAATTCGCAGATAAAAGATTACTTTTATCAGAACTGTCATAAGTCTATTTCTTTCCTTTTATTTTATTTAATATTTCACAATTGTAATAATTAATTATTGAAATTTTTTAATTGATTAAAATAACTAATTAATTTAATTTAATTTAATATGTAAAATACTTTTTTTAAATGGTTATAAGTGACAGAGAAAATATTTTCCAACCACTAAAAGTTGATAAAAGGTATGTATTTTAGAATTCGACACAGCCGAATTATGTAGCATTTTAACTAGTTTTTTTTATTTTATTTTTATTAACAAATTCATTAGCATTGCATTTTATAGTTAGCTTATTTGTTGGCATTTGTTCGCAAAAAAAAACAACATTAATTATAAATAAAATAATTGTTCAATGAATTTTTATATTTCGTCAAGAAAAAGAAAACAACATATTTTTGCATTAATATTTATTGTATTTTACCAAAATCTAAGTTTTTTTAAATAATCGTCTGAAAAGTTAAAATAATTTTTTTTTTTTGCTTTGTTAAACGCAACTCAATTTTTAGGCAAATTAAACGTTGACAGTGATGTTACAGAAAATGAATTTAAAAATGATTTGTTTTTATATATAGAAAATTTATTAAAAATATTTAAATTGTTAACGGAAATGTATTGGAAAATGAACTGTAT
>NDXZ01037421.1:2813-13636 GCA_003055125.1 Paykullia maculata | reverse complement strand
ATAATTTACGACAGCACAATAAACATAGCATTCAGAGTCATATTATTTTAGGACACTTTTAGTATGAAAAGCAACGTAAACCATTGAAAATTCTTAGGACATATGACATTATGATATCATAAGTTAGCTTGTGAATTGCTCAAATATAAATATATTTACATTCTTTTTTTTGCAATTAAAATTTTAATCTTTAAATATATCACGTTTGCCCTTATATTATTAATTACCTGCATTAACTATGATCGTAAACGGAAAATGAAATAAACATTAAAATCTTAATGCATTTATCTACAACGATTTCTTTTTAGATCGACTAAAAATTTTAGCATTTTGGTAACACAAAAAACAATACAAAATTAAAAAAATTAAAAAATTTGTTCTGTTTTGTTTTCATCAAAGCATGTTTTTTTCTATAAAATCTCTTTTATTTAGCCGCTCAGACGACACTGTGCGTCATCTTAAATTTTGCTGTCTTAGTCGTAGTTGTTGACGATGATGATGTCTACTCTTCTATATCTAGTTGTTTGTTTTGTAGTTTTTTTTATTGTTAAAGTTGTTGTTTTTCCATTCATTTATAGAATAAGGGACGTGTGTGTTCTTAGTTGTTGTTTAGTTGTGTGTTTTTTGCGTATGGTTAAGTGTATATTTTTTGTTGTTCTTTAAATGAGTATTTGTTTTTATTATTATTTTTGTAAAAAAATTAGTGTCTGTCTGTGTGTTTGCATGTACTTCTTTTTCTAAAGGATATTATGTTTGTGTATGTTTGTTGTTACTGCCTGTTGTGTGTTTATAAGAGATGAAAAGTAAAAATTAAAAATATTTAAGGACTTTTTTATTAAAAATCGGTAAAAAAGTTGTACTTAATTAAAACTAATTTAGATGTTGGGCTTTTTTAAAATACTAAAGTGTTGTGTGATTTTTGTGGCAAAATATGAAAAATTTAGCAAAATCTTTTGAAATTTAAAAAAATATGTAAGAAGTTCAAGACTTTATTAATAGCCACATTTTAATAATAATTAAAAACTTATTTACTTTAGCTCAATGTTTACAAAAGAAAGTATAAAAATGTTACGTCGGATTCGTATTACTTTTAATCTTTTTATATGTTCAAATTCGGGACTAAATATTATGGCATTGAATCCTTAAAACGTGCCATTTTTGTACTACGTTGTTATAACAGAAAAAGTACCAACCTTTTTATACTCAACGTTGTCTAGTTTTCTATTTAAAAGAATAAAAGTAATACAAAAAAAAAGTAAACTAAATTGGCCGTAAGGAACCCACACAATTTTAACATTCACAAAGCCACGCGACATTGAATCAATGTTTTTTTTTGTTTTGTATCCATTGCGAATGAGCAAGTGTTTTTGTGTATTTTTTTAAAAAGATTTTTTTCTTTAATTTTCTTTTTGTTCTTTTTAATTTTTTCTATCTACATATTCTGTTTTCTAGTGTTGGTTGCTCTCAATGCGTGCGTAGGTCAAATTAAAAGGCTCTTTTAGAACAAACTTTGGTAAATTGATCAGCAACGAAAATTGTTGGAGAGTTATTTGTTGAAAAAAACATTCGATTTATTTCTGTCAATATTTAACGTCATAAAAAACTGCTTTAATTCCGATTGCGATTACAGAAAAATCCGATAATTAGTTTTAAAGTAACATATTTTTAATACCCTAATGAACACTAGTGATGATGACTATAATCGGTCCTTGTTAAATAGCCATTCTATAAACGACTTCTATCAAAAAAAAAAAAAAAATTAATAAAAGCAAATTTCTGTAGTGAATTCCATAAAGAATATTTACCTTAGCTTCGTTATTACTGGAAATACCCTTGCGCTTATAAAACCTTTAAAAGCATTTGCATTCAAATAAAGTTTAAAACAAACAAGTTTATAGGAATTTTTCCACTCAAGAAATTTACGTTAACGCTTTTTAAACTGTAAGATATATTGTAATCAAAGCAAAATTTATCACAAATAAGTTTTGTTTCAACACCAGCGTCTTTATTTTTGTGGGTATTAAATTAAAGAATTTTTGATTGACTCTTAATGTTGTAAAATATAAAACGTTTAACAACTTTTGAGATTGTCATCATATTTTATTGCTTTATCATCGTTTCATATTCCATATACATACACACACACACATTCATACATACATACGAGTATATATTTTTATCTTTTTTCATAACTTGATGTGTATGTTTTTACTTTATCTTTTGTTGCTCCTTGTGAGGGTGTTTTTTTTTATTTTCTAGTAGTCCTCTTTAAATTGCTAAGAAAATGCGGTGTCGTTGCAAAAATTATTAGTTATATGGAAATATACATATTTTCATTCTACTTAAAACTTTATTTGGCAATTTTTTTCTTTTAATTCAGCCATTGTTACTTTAACAATCATAAGCGCGTATGTATGTGTGGGGTAATCTGAATTGAATGAAACAGTTGACCTAAATTCTGCAAAGAAGTTGTGAATAAAAGAAAAAAATTTACAATCTAAAATTAAAATAAATTATGTTTTTATAGTGTTTCTCATAAAACTTATTAGATGTTTATTACTTATCTTTGTACATAGAATATATTTTAATATATTATTTTGTGTCGAACCCGGTTGTAGTTTATTACATGGGGATGAATATGTATATGGGTTCGATCGAACATTTGTTAGGATTTAGTAACAACTTTAAACGTTTTATTTTTGTTAAACATTGGTTTGTTTACGATTTTAACAAATTCGTTTAGTTTTTGTTTTACCTTATGGTCTATTACTTGTACACAAATACATGAATATTTTAAAGCATTTTTTTCTGACGTATAAGTGATATTTTTTGAGAAACCATTTTATGAGATGTATAACGTATACGACACGTAGTTAAAAATTGTTGTTTTTTTATTATTGAGTGAAGATAATAAAAAGTTTCCATTATTTCCAAAATGATTGTTTTATTCATTATAGTAGAAGATTTATTTTAAATTGCTTACAAATTTTTACTTGCAAATTTTTAGTTCATGGGGTGTATATTTAAAAAAAATGTTCTTAATTGTAAATAGACATTCATATTTAGATAATTTTTGTTATATTTTTTATTGTGTATTTTTTACAAATAGCGACTAGTAACATAGCGACTAAGCTTAATATTTTGATATATCTATTATAAATAGCTTGAAATAATTTGGAAAACTGCTTTTTATGTTTGGTTCTTGGAAAAGATGAAAAGAATAATTTTTAATACATTAATAATATTATGAAACGTTCATCAAATATTGATAGTAAGTTTCTTTAATATATAAATGAAATTTAATTTTTTTAAGTTTTTACGTTTATATCGTTAGTTAAAGTGCATAGGGGTGTAACTATCAGAAATATATTTTTATAGGAGAAAGCAAAAAACTTTGTAAAATGAAAACTATAACTATAGTTACATCGCTTTGTTTTTTGTTAATTAAAGCGTCATTTTTGATCGCAGAAGTGTAAAATTGGGTCAAGACATAGTAGTTTCGTTTCGACTCTCTTTGTAGAGCTTTAATTCGGCTTTATTTGAGTACGGCCTATCTTACAACCAAAAATAGGTGTCTTAAGCCTTCAATTAATGTTTTAACTGTGCCCTCGTTTGCACGGCATTTAGTTGCAGTTACTAAAAATAAAGACTCTGTTAATGTAACTTGTAAAAATTATGCTAATTAGTTATATTAAAACAGGTTTTTAATTATTTTAATGGTTTGATTTAATGGTAAAAACAACAATATTGCCTTAAATGAAATTAAACATTAAGATCTTCGTATTGCGTTAGAGTATTACATTTCAAATAAAAAACGGCTCAAGATTTCCACTTCTTTTTTTTATATAATTTATCTTTAAATTTATAACAAAATATATTTTAAAAATCTGAATTTATTGAGAAAAAAACAATATATTTTATAAATTGCAACTGCTTGTCCTACCTAATCACTTCTATAAGTAGTTGCTTTAGTAAATATCTGCAAGACGCTTTATATATGGGAGATAGTTTGTGAGATTCACAATTTAAGTAATTAAAATTTTCAGAACTAAATGCATTCATAAATCAAATAAATTTGTGAATCTCTCTAAATTCTAGGAAGTCCGAATCTCATTGTTTTCTTTCTCTTGCTGGTTTGTAAAAAGCGACCGAATCTACAAGTTAACACATAATTAAAAAATTGAAAATAAAATTTAGTGAAATTATTATTATTTTTTTCCCAATTGAAGGAAAATAATTTTTAAACACCTACTTCTTTCACTTTTATTTAAAACAAGCATAAAGTTTCACAAAAAATGTAAGTGCAACCGTTATTTAAATCGTTGGATTTTTTACCACCTAATTTTTTTTAATCTATTTTCTTATTGTCTGACATTTTATCATACTAATGGTTCTCTTAGTAGTTTTTGTCTATGTAAAGAGAAATAGTTTCCTAAGAAATATTGTCAGGGATTATATTGCGTCTGTTGATTTTATAAACAATACAAATTAATAAAAACATTTTTTCAAGTCTATTAAATAAAAAAAATTCTCTGACTGTCTCTATTTAAAAATAACCACACACCCCATTTATAATTAATAAAGTTTGCTTTTGTATTTAATATAAGGAAAACTTAATGTTTTTAGGATTTGGCAGAGGGTATTTTATACATAGAAAAGGGTGGTGAAAAGGGGAATTTTTTACGGCATAAGTGTCACGTAAATCATAGTTAGAGTACGTTGATGAATTTGTTTTTATTATAATAATAATTTGCTTTATGTCATCTTAATTATTTGCTTAAAGTATTAGTTTTTTTTTTGAAGTCAATGAGTTCTCTTAATTTAACACGGGAAAAAAACATGTTTAAGCCTTAAAGCAGTAATTCTTGTTTTTTGTTTTGGAGTAATAAGAAGTTTATTTCATTTATGCTTAATAACTTTGTATGTGTCACTTGTATTTATTAATTAAGGTGGTGTTTAAGGGAAAATTCAGAAGAATAAGTAAAACTTTTTTGCCAAAACATGAGAAATTCTGTCCAATGTAATTAAAAATTATATAACAAAATTACGATGAGTGATCACACAGAAAAGTATAAAAATACAAATATTTTTTTCACTTTTTTTGAAATATTATGTTTGTATCAAATAAATCAATGTTTTTATTTTTAGTTGATTTTTAATTATAAAAATTTTTTATTTAAAATTTTTTAAATTGATAATTGAAAGGAAATTCTAAAAATAGTTACCACAAACATTTTCAGAATTTTCTTTTCATATTTTGGTCTCGCTCAGCGGTAGGTGTAGAAAATGTAGAAATGTTATTGAACAGTTAAGGTATGTATGTACATACATATATATACAGTAGTGGCCCTTTAAATAGAAACGACTTAGCAATAATAAAGTAACAAATCATCCATAGGTTTGAACCAAAAAATTCACAGCATCAATAACATTTTCAAGAAAACAAAAAACAGCAATTTTAGTTTGAAAAAAAAAATTTCAACTTGAAAATATAAAGTTCAACAAATTGAACATATTCTTAAATATTTTGTTGCATAACCCTTATTTTGACAACTTTCGCCAGTCGTTTCAATAAACTTTGAATTGTTGATTCCCTTCTTTTGTAAGCACCTTCTTATTGTTCGTGTGGATATTTCTACATTTATTTGCTGCCCAATTTCAGCCTTAATATCGCGCAAAGTCAAAGGTGGGTTTCTCTTACTACAAATAAGTTTATCTTCGGTTGAAGTAGTCTTTTTAGCCCTATGCTTCATGGCTGGGGTTTCACACTATTTTGTTTTTTTGTACAAGTGAATTCCACCAAATACAATTTTCTTGGAGATAAGATAACCTTTGTGCGATAGCCAAGATTGATAGTTTTTTATTTTAAAAACACTGTGCAATGGGCTTCCTCTTTTTTGAAGTATATGAATTGTTTTTTCCCCATTTAAGAAATTAAAACATATTATAAATTTTACAAGTTAATCTCTTGTATTTAAATTATACTCCTTTTATCATTAGTTTTTCAGTAATGGCTCAGAAAATAAAGTTTTAACCGAACGTTTTTAATTACGTGGGTAATCAAAAGTAAATTATTGAAAATTTGTTTTAAAAAACGAACTTTGTATTTCACATATTTTGCATCGACAATAATGTCGATTACCTACTCGTCGAATAACGGTATTTATAATTTAAAATTTATGTCTTAAAAGAAGTTTCACTTCGATTTTGTTTCCTCAAAATATTGTTTCTTTTGTTTTGTCTACACAAAGCACTCACTTGTATTACAAAAACGGCACATAAGTGTCTACCACTGCTTACTAAAGGTGGAAAATAGCTGGGAAAATCAGCTACGGTTCCATCATCAGCATTTTTTGGTCGGTATTTGAATGTTAATATCATCTATTTAGCGTAAAGGCGAGTCACAATGACTAAAAATTTGTACTTGCTATGAACGTATTTATATTGATGGTGAAGAAAGTTATAAAAAGAAAATAGTTTTATCAGTCTTTAGTCTTAAAACACTTTACGTTGAATTTGTCATTTCTTTAAAATAAACTTTTAATTATTTATAGTTTTGTGCAATATAAAATAAATTATAATAAGCCACTACTACGTATGATTAATATTTATTAAAGGAAATTTAAATTATATTACAATCAAACGTCGTATAGTACATCCCTTAATTTTAACACTTAAATAAATTTCCAAAACTATCTGGTTTTCCTTTAAGTTTTTCTTTTTTTTTTTTGCTTTAAAATTTATAATTTATAATCTACATTTGTACATAAGTCAGAAATCTATTAAACCTTTCTGTAAGAATTAGATAATAAAAACAATATTTTTTTAACATAAAATTTTATGATTTATTTTACCTTTAAATAATTAACTTCGTCTTCGTGTAGTCTTTTTTTTCAAATATTTGTATTTTTTGAAAAATGTTTCAATGTTTTTTTTTTTAATTTTTATCTTTATTAGCAAAGACGCTGACCTTCACCTGGTTTGCATTCATTTGGTTTATTTAATTTGTATTATTGTTGTAAATTTAGCAGTGGCAACAGTTTTTTTCCATTTGCATTTTTGTGTTGAAACTATTCGTGTTTTAATTAAATTTATTTTAAATATAAAAAAGATCTGCTCTTTTTTCGTTTTTGGTGTTGCTAAAGTTAATATTTAATTTAAACATGCAAGTGAATCATTAAAACATTTTCTTTATTGTTGTTACTATTGTTGTGAGAGAATTTTTCGCGTTTTTCTTTAATTTTAAAATTATATGTGGGTGTAGGGGATGTTCTGTTCTGTAGAATTGTGGCTCATATAAATAAATTTTTTTATCACAACTTTATTTTTCAACCAAATCAGTTTATTTAATAAAATTTGTTTATTAGATTCTTTTTATTGACAAATGAATGTTTTGCGTTTCAGGAAGAACTAAAATAGAATTTATGAGTTTTGTGCTAAAAATAACATAAAATTCCAATTCTTTTTATGTTAAAAAAAATTAAAGTCTCAGCATTTATATACCTTTACTGATAAAGAAATTTATATGTCATATAAGAGATAAAATAATATTTTAAATTATTGTTTTATAGCGTTATTTATACACGGCTATATAAGAAATATTTACATATGCATCTGCAAAGAGCTACACGAAGTTCTTAAAATTGTTTTGGAAAACTATAAAAAAATACTATAGAAATTTAAAAATATTCTTTATGATATTTCTAAAAATAAGTAAAGATATGCGTAAATCATTGAATAGAACGACAAGAACATTTTTTAAATTGCGTAATTTATTTACGTCATTTTTATTTGACAATATTTTTTTGAGTTTTATGCTGATATTATATTTTTTTTGAAGTGTAACCTAGAATTTGCCTTTAGCCTTAGTTGAAAAAAGTTTATCCATTGAGTTGTAAGCAAAAAAACCAAGTTAAATGTTACACAAATTCATTCTATTATTACCGGAATAAGATGCAAAGTTGTGTTTTTACTATTGACTTACACTGACTTTAACCCCTCTTTTAAAAAGAATTCGGGTTTACTCCCTTTAGGAGCAATGACTTTTTAGTTAGTTTTAGTACTTTTCTCACTATAACAACTTTTGGAGCCTCTTTAGATGCCTTAGTATTCCCTTTCAATAGAGAAATAAGTCAAACGACATGAAATAAAAGCTTTTTGTTTCTACTCTCTGATCAATAATAATAATTTTGTTGCAAAATCATTATGTAAAGGGAGTGTTTTATAGAGGTATAAAACCTTAGGTTGGCAACACTTGTTTAACTGGCGGATATTTGGTCAGCTGTGAAGTGATTTATGTTCAGTTTGGTTTGGCATTTCAACATGAATAACTGACGCCTGGACAACGCTTCCAAATTGTGCAAATTTATTTTGAAAATCATGGTTCAGTTTGAAATAGCGAATAAGCGAATTTCGTTTAGCGATGAAGCTCACTTTTATTTGATTGGATACGTCAATAAACATAACTGCCGTATTTAGAGTGATGATACACAGAAAAAAACTTTTGTAAACACAATTTTGTTAATACAATTAAAAGTTTAATTAAAACTCAACCAACAATAGAATTTGTAAATACAATAACGACATTTGTACGTTAATTCTTAACAGTCAAGTCAACCAAATTATTTGCATATTAACAAAACAAATTGTTAAGTTTAATTGTTCCCAAGAGGTGGCGCTGCCTGGCCTTTCTGTGATGTTATCCTTTTTTTCCTCTTTTCCAATTAATTTTTAAAACTCAAAAACCATGATAGAATTTGTTTGTCTTCACCGGGATTTGAACCTGTGGTGCTTGGTTTTGTAGGCAAGCACTTTAATTACTACACTACGCCGGCACATGAAAACAATTTTTTGCTTGTTTATTTTGTAATTTTCCAAATTTCCAAAAACTAATTGTTTTGAATTTTAATATCTTTTGTTTTTTTAAAACCCAACAAAATTTTTAGTTGTTTTAACAAAAAAATTGTTAAACCATAAATTTAATTTTAACAAAAAATTTTGTTAACTTCAATTTGTCGATATTTTTTTCTGTGTAATCCTCAAGTGTATGTTGAAACGGCGCTAAATCCAGAAAAACTGAATGTTTTTTGTGCTTTATAGGCTGGTGGAATCATTAGTCTATATTTCTTTAAAAACGATGATGGTCAGAACGTTGCAGTCAATGGTGACCGCTATAGAACCATGATAACTAACTTTTTCGTTCATCAATTGAACAACTATGATGTGCAGGTGCTGTGGTTTCAACAAGACGGCGCAAGATATCACACAGCTCGTGCCACAATTGATTTATTGAATGAAACATTTGGTAACCGCATAGTTTCACGTTTCGGACCCGTGAATTGGCCTCCAAGATCGTGCAATTTATTGCCGTTAGACTATTTTCTGTAGAAATATGTAAGCTGCTATTTAACGGCAATAAGCCCGAAACGATTAACCACTTAGAGGACAACATGCACCGCGTTATTGCCGATATACTGCCACAAATGTTGGAAAAAATTATCGAAAATTGGAGCTCCCAGATAAGATTACGTCCAAGCCAGCCAGAAGTCATATATAGATTGTAATGCCAGAAGATTATCTTTTGAATAAAGTAAATTTCATGTCAATTTGAAAAATTAATCTTTATTTTATTACATTTCAAAGTTCTATACCTCTATAAAAAACGCCTTCTATATCATGTGAGAGTCAAGTAATACCAATTTTGATCTTATAATACATATTTTCTTAAATTATCGTCCAGCAACACGTGAAATGTTTAAGTGAAATATAATACCGTGAGCAAAGAGAAGTTTTCACAAAAAAATGTCTTCTTCTTTTAAAATATATATGGTAAATTTATAGATTTTTAATTGTTAAATATTGTCATATAATTAAATTATTTAGACCATTGAGTTTTATTACTATATTATATTGCCTCTTTATAAGATTAAAGGGATAATTAAAATTGCACTCTGGCATGTTAACTCTAAATAAAACAAATGCTGCTACCTGTTAAGTTTAAAATGCAAAATGCAAAAAAAAACAGTTGTTATATTTAAGTTTAAAAAAGTTATGGTTTTAATAAAATCATTTAAAATGCTTAAGTCTTGTAACAAACGTATAAAAATTTCTAAAAAAGCTTTAGCAACACTGGTTAGGAAAGATAATGTTAAACAAACTGTGCAGTTAATATTTTAATTTACACAATTTTAAAGGATAAATAAAAATATAAATTGGAATTTTATTTCTTTTTCAAAAAAAACATCTATTTTTAAATTTCTTATTGTTTTTCTCTCGGTGTAGCAAAAAAAATCATATAAATAAAATAAAAATCTAAAATGAAATCATAGTTTTTTTTTCCCAAACCATATGTACGAGTGTGTATTATTGTTATTATTATTTTCATTGTTATTATTGTATAAATGCAGAGGTGTATATGTATTACATATGTATGTATGCTTGTATGTATGTATGCATGTATGTTAAAAAACACACATCCACAAACATGCATATGAGTAAAAACAAATCCACATACATACACACCTACACACTATTACACAAACAACTATTTGTGTATATAATACTATTCTATCTTTGTAAACACATTCGTTTATATATGAAATATTACAAAACCATGACACACGAATTGATGATAATGACGTTGCCACACGCACCCACATGCTAAAAACTTCAACATACTGCTGCACATCAAAACAAATAAAGACACACATACACACACACACACATTGCTACACTACACTATATTCAAAGCAATATTTTATTGCCACTACCATTTGTATCTAACAAGTCAAGTGAAAAATAAAGTTGACTACACAAAATCCAAA
>NDXZ01037418.1:0-11014 GCA_003055125.1 Paykullia maculata | reverse complement strand
ACTACGGGAATACCGATTTGTAGCAAACATTCAAAAACGCCGTCGTCTTGTGTTGACGACGCCAAATAGAATAGGGGTGATTATTTTTAGTTTAAAAGTACATACTTGACAATCCAACTAAAGCATTGCAAAATTACAAATATCTTTTTGTTAATGCCATATGGTAGATTTATTATTTCAACTTCCTGCCTTTTTGTATCCACACCCACAAATGATGTTAATGTATAAATGTTTGTAGGTGTGAGTGTGTGACTGTGTGTGTGCATTTGTGGCGTTAAGTTTAGTTTATGTACATACATACATATATTTGTTTGAATAACTGCATAAAGAGTTTTTTTTTTGGTGAAGACGTATTAAAATTTATTACCAACACTGGAAACACATATCTAAGCTGTTGTTTGTAAAAAGAATTATTTGTGAAGGATATGCTTATGTACGAATGTATGCATCTATGTAGTATCGTAACAAAAAACCAATTTGGAAATTTTCGGTATCCAGTCAATCCACAATGGGCTTGTCTCTTTGAGTTTTTGATTTTGAAATTTGGGTTTGTCATTAGGTTATTCGATTCAAATCCTAAGAAAATGGTCTCTTTAAAAAAATCAGAGAAAATGCGTTACTATTTTTTAAACTTAGAAATCGGTCAGAAATAAAAAGTCAGCAGGTACATATATGCATCGTCGAGTTTGCCGTGATCGGTGCTGTTGTATATCAGACATAGACAACTGTTTTTTTTATTATATTTTATGGAGTTTGACAGTTAATTTTGTCATTAACTGGGTTTTTAATGTCACCACTTTTAACTTCGTTCTTGAACTATTCTAATTCATGTAAAAATAAATTATACCTCAATTCAGGTTTTACTGCAACTCATAGCTATATCATAGTTTATTTAAGGTTATTTATATTTAATCCATTCTTCCCCTGCCACTGTCCCATTGTGCTATTTAAAACCCCAATAAAACCATACACACAAGTGTTTATACATTTATGGTTTAATATTATATGTTTTGTTGTTGTATGCTGCGGCTGCTTTGTTTTTTTTTTGGTTTTGCATTGCACTTTCACAAAGCAGAGAGTTTTTTTTTTTGTAAAATTGTTTTCTGTGTGTAAAATGCATTTGACTGTGATTTATAACGATTGAAATATTTTAGAAAATAATTAACTTAAATAATGTTTGCTATTTGAAATTTGTGTTCATTTTATGGTTAAGTGATACCTTCTTTTGTCATAGAAATGTTTAAACCATAATTATTGTTATTATAATAATAAAAATATTTATATTTTTTAATAAAAAAAAATCAGTTTGATTTATAATTTTTTTTAATCTTTGATATTTTTAATTTGTCCAAAATTTAAAATATTTTAGCAGACGCGCAGATATAAACATTATTTAACATATTTTGACTTTCACACATCAACATTGTTTTTACATTCATCATAAATGTCAAATTAATTTTTTTTCAAAACCCAACAACAACAGTTACTGATAATATTTTTAAGAGCATAAAAATGAGCATGTCATAATAAAACAACAAAAGGTGTCTGTCACAGAATCTGCATAAATCGTACGCTTATAGAAGAGCGATATAGAAATTTTCTTATGGAAATATTTTCCACATCAAGAAGTTATTTCAAATTTCAAAAGTAGTGAAAAATACCTAGAATGTTATTTCAAAAATATTCCCAAAGCACTTTATGAACTACTAACGTTTATACGTTTATTTTTATTGTAACATTCCACACACATGCAGACACATTTGTATTTGGTTTTTACGTTTGGTCTGATGTTGCCAGAATCACAAATAAATTTTACGCAGTTAAATCTTTCCCATAATACAAAAATCAACAACTAATATTAATTCTGGAATTTTTAAAACTTGTTTTATTGAAATAAATATTGTGCATAAAATACAAAACAAAGAGGAAAATAAAGCAACAAGTGGCCACGTGATTTGCTTTTGTTAGTTTCAATTAAAGTGTTTTTAAATCAAATTTTCTCTTAGTCTTTAACATAGGCATAAGAAAATTAAAAGTATTTTGTTGAAGTTTTTTTATTGCACACCGTTTACTTAGGTATGCCACAAAGCTGAATTTTGTTCGAAAGTGGGATTAAATCTGCATTAAGCTTTTGCAGAACACGAAAAACAATTGACACCACTTTTGATTTCCTGGGGATAATTGACATTTATCATATTTTAAAAACGAAAAAATCTTTTTAAAACAACGTTTTTTAAATATAGAATTTTGTTTTCTTATTTTTTGTTTGTAAACAAATAAGTTTTGAATAAATTTTAGTACTTAGTTTTAAATTATTAAGAAAAAAATATTGCAAAAGAACAAGAGAAAATTAAAACTTTTGGTCTCCACAAAATATGTTTTTCACAATTTCCATCCATGTACAACATATTTCTATATCAGCTGTTTTTTGTTTGGTTACATACAAAGCGTTTTGTTTTTTTTTTTGGTTTAATAAAAACGAACGGAATTTAAAGAAGGTAAAACAAACCCGTTCCAAGTGATTACTACGAAATCAAATCAATTTCTCGTGGAATTTGTGACACACCTGAAAGTATTACATTTTATTTTAAACGTAAAAAATCTTTTGTGTCGTTTTTGTAATACAAGTGAGTGCTTTGTGTAGACGTTTTACGTATGTTTTGTTTTTGCTACAATAACAAAACACATACAAAAATTTCACTCAAAATGCTCACATGTATTATAAAAACAGCACATTAACAAGTATAATTAATGATATTTAACCCAATGTATTTACTTTCAATTTTAATGTTTTGCATAAACATTTGCTCACTGGCTTCAAATAAATCACCGTTAGTATTTTCTACACCAATTAATTTACAAATAATATTTCTCCAGAGGAGCTATAAAATGCCAAATTATATATAAAAATTATGTCTTACACATATATATAATAATTTTTAAGTAAAAAAAAAAAAAAAAAAACTTTAAAAAAACGAGGAGTCGTCTTTTTTGCTTATATCTCAGCCGGTTATTGATGGATCTTGCCAGTTTTCAATACCGATTTTCTCGAAAACATTTCCAAAAGTTTGATAGGGTGACCTATGGGAGCCACGTAAACTTGATTTCAACATACACACTGACAGACGGACATGGCTAAAGCTAAATCTATAAGGATCCCGAATATATATACTTTATAGGGTCGCAAATGAATATTGAAGAAATTACAAACGGAATGACAAACCTATATATACCCTCACCACATGGGTATAAAAAAAAATGTTTTTATTGTTTTAAAAATTGTATTTTGTCCCAGTTGTGAATAATTACAATAAAGTGGCAACACTTGTTTGTTCTCAAAGGTTTTTTTTAGTTATGGATTTGTTTTTATTCATGTTTTTTGTGTTTTGTTGTTTTTATTAGTACAAATACAAACATGTGTCACGTAGCGTTATTTCTTGTTTCAGTTTACTTTGTTATAGCTTGTTTTGACTGATTTTTTCTGTCTTCGATGCTCTCGTATTTTATATCATTCCCCACAGACAACATCATGTTAACTTATATGTGCATGAATAAATAAACGAATGATTTTGTTTGTGAGCAGCAGAGAAGAAAAAAAAATAAGAGTGACATTTCGTCACTTCATTAGTGGTGTAATAAAACATCATACATGTAGAGCTGTACGCATTCACACTTTTACAAACACTCTTAATGTTTTACACAAACATCTTCATCAATAATGTAAATACATAAATGTTAACAAAACAAACAACATGTAACGTTAATAGTTATAAACGAATATTTATTATTTTTAGAATTTAGTTTCCTTCGAATGCATTTAATTTATGTGAAGAGCACAATTTGTAATTGATTTTAATGAATATAACAAATTGGATTTTAATGAGTTTATTTGCAGAAGCAAAATTAATTGTGTCTAAAAAGATATAATTTTGACGTTTCGTACTTAATTGCAAGCTTAAAAACAAATCCCAGGACAAGTATGTAATTTGAAATGCAAGTAGAAAATAAATTGATTAAACATTTTTAAAGTCAAATAAATTGCTAAAACGCAAACCACAAAAAAAATCTATTTTGATGTTTAAAATGTGCGCCAGCTTACTACTTAAATTAAACTAAATTTCAAATAAAATTTCTGGCTTTTGAAAAATGTTTATAAAGTGTGAGGATAAGTTCTTGATAAGTTCTGATAAACCTTGATAAACTATTATTATTTAAACTTTTTTTGTAGTTTCCTTTATGAATTTTATTTATTTATAATAATTTTTTTTTTCATTCTAAAAATAGATTAAAATTCCGAATTTTTAGTTTTCAAAAGATAACAAAACAGTTACCCCCATTTTTATAAACAATTTAAAACTGTATTTAAGGTTTACAAGACAGATATACAATCAGTTTTAAATTTCATTTATAACTTTATAAATTGTTTATAAATATAGGGGTTTTTTTAATAGTTAAGTTTTCAAAATTTGTTGCTAGTTTTTTAAAAATATTATTAATTTTAGTTCCAGTTAGGCACACAGCCTCAGTACTTCTGATTATATTAACAGAAGTCGGTTGATAAGTTTTGGCTTTAGCGCAACCATTTATCGAAATAGTGTTAGTAGTGAATTTATATTGACATTAAGCAATTAGAAATAAAGTTGTCTACGATAGTTATTGAATTGCCTAATCCTATTGTTAGCATAATAAAAAATGTCAAATTAATTAATTGTTTTAATTTCTTAGAATATGTGGGCGTATAAGCAATTTGGTTTTCTTTATTTAAATTAAAAATTACTCATACGCAGGTAAGGTTAGTTGGAATCAGTTTTGTTAGAAATAAAAAAATACTAGATGTATTTAAAAATAATGCTTAAATTGTGGCAATATAGGAAAAAACAATTTTAAACCAGTTTAAAGAGTACTAGTAAAGAAAGTTGACAACATACTAAATATGTTACGAAATATGCTAACATTTGTTCTTGTAATTGTATTTAAAAGTTTAAAATTTTTTAATTAAGGTGTAGTAGTAGTTTTTTTTTGGTAAATAGACAAGTTTGAGTAAAGAGACAAGTTTGAGGTCTGTTTTGTTTGTTTTTATTTTAAATTCAATATTTTTTATTTCCTTCGGATAGCATTTGTTGTCTACAAATTTGGTGATACAGCGTTTTAACTGATATGTTTATTTTTGTTAAATATTTATATTTTATGGAATTCTGAAGATGCTATCCGAAGGATATATTGAATTTAAATTAAAAACAAACAAAAAAGCCCTTAGGCTTGTCTACTTTTTTCACACATTTATTTTAAAATTAATCGATTTTACTTTAAACAGTTAAAAGAATAAAATTTATACTTTTAAAATAGTAAAAAAAAAGTTTTAAGTTTAAAATAAAAAAATAAAAAAATTTAAGTTTTAAGTTTTATTCACACCCATATTCGAATCACTTGCTGAGCATAACAAGCAATGCCCTTTCTTTTGTCGGTATGTTATCAAATTATAATAACACAGAAAAAACTAAAAAACTGTTTTAATCACCAAAATGATTCAACCAAGGAAAAAAATGTTTAAATTTGCACCTATCACCAAAATGATTATATGAATTACCTAAAATATAAAAAATACAATAATATCGATTTTTTTCCAATTAACAAATATTTAGATTTTAATTAAAAAATTAATTTTTACTTTAAACAAGTTGTTAATTGAATTAATCAAAATGTTAATTGAAAAAATATCAATGTCATTGAAAAGAAAACATCCAAACGTCCTATACGATTGGGGGTGGTGTGTACAGATCCTTGCTAAGTTAAATAGTGTGTGTGGCTTTTTTTAAAACTCGAAATTTAACATTTTTAATTTTTTCCTCTGCCGTGATTCGAACCGGGGTACTTCGGTTTTAAAGTTCGACGCTCTAACAACTACACTATGCAACCGACAAAAATAAAGAAAAAAATCTGTTTTTAATATTTTAAACCTTTAATGGTAAAAAACCAATATTTTTAATAAGAGCTCAATTCAATTAAGACAGTAAATTGAATGAATTAATAACTTAATTGGAAAAAAATATATAAAATTGTTAATTAAATAATAAATTAAATGAATTAAAACCATAATTAAAGTTAATTCTGATTATTTTTTCTAATTCTTAATTAGAAAAAAAGTGCCGATATTTTTTTCTGTGAAAGTTTAATGAAAATTTTCTTTGAAATTCTATTTTATATAAAAGTATATAAAAGTTACATTTAATAGTAATTAATTTTATACAAATATTCTTAACGAATTTCATTGTGCTCTATTCGTTAGCTGACATATTATGTTTACATTCAAGAACGACATCAATTGTTTTATATTAATCAATTGGTTATTTATTCATTTAGCTCGACAACCAATATATTCCTAAAGACACGTGTATGCATTTTTGCATGTTCTGTTAGAGGGCAGAACGAGAAAGAGAGAGAGAGAGAGAGAGAGAGAGAGAAAGAGAGAGAGAGAGAGAGAGAGAGAGAGAGAGAGTATAAGAGTAACAAAAAGCACTATAAAATACAAGCAAATTCAAATGATTTTATGGCAAAAAAAAATATTTGTTTTTGTATTTAGTTTTTTTTTAAATAAAATTTAAAATTTGCTCATTTAAATTTACTTACAAATACTTAAACGAAATCTTTGTTAGTGCGATGCTGATTTTTATAAAACGCTGAATTTTGTAACATGATGAAATGTAAATATTTTTTATATTTTCTGTATGATAAAAAAAACTTTCTGACTTATGTACATATGTATGTATAAAACCGAAGTAGCCAAAAGAATGCATGTGGATATTTATATTGTTTGTCGATTTTTGAAAGTAAAACTCCATATTAGAATTAAAAATTTCAAAGATTTTTAAAGCGATTATTGTATATTTTATATATTTTTGATAAAAAATAAAAAAATTATTTTTAATATGCAGGAAACCTTCTTGTTAATAATATTAAAAATACACTAATGGTTCTTTTATTGTTTTCAATAAATCTATAATCATATATTTAACTAAAATATTAAATACAAGAAAAAATCTTTACTACGTTTATCAGATTAAAAATCTTAACATATAATTAAAAGTAAAATTTTTTTTTACATTGTCCCTGTCCTTGCTAAATAATAGCGGTACTACAAGTCCTTCACCTACATAAGTTTTATCATATTTATTTAAGACATCAAGCATTTAATATTGGAAAAGAAATTAAAAATATAAAAAAAATAAAATAAAAAGAAAATGAAAAAAATAGCATTTTTTTGCTTTGTTAAAAATGCTTTGTATACAAATTATTTTCAATGGAACGAAATAAATAACTTTCCTTAAAAAATACGTAAATTAAAAGTTTTTCTTTTTATTTCTCTTGTTTATTGCCTTGTGGCCACAATTATATTTTTAGCATCTTCAACATCATCGTAATTTATTTATCTATAAACATATATATAAAAGAGTAACGTTACTGACTGACTGACTCACTGACTGATTCATCATCGCCCAGTCCAAACGGATAGAGCTAGAGACTTGAAATTTGGGTTCCTCTATAGATCCACTAAGAAAGAATTTTTGGAAATTTAAATATTTAGGGGGTAAAAAAGGGGAAAATCGGTATCCTTCTATCTTTTAAACCAAACAAGATACAAACAAAATTTAAAAAGCATTGTATTCTACTCAAAAAATTAGCGGACAGGTGTCTGGTAATTTTTTTAAATTTGGGGGCCTAGAGGGTAAAAACGGGTAAAAATTATATTTTTGTACTTTTTTGGGGCCCCTAGAACTTCTGAACCAATGAACATAGAAATTTTATTTGAACTGTATTCAATACATTTTTTGGAAGTTCGAACTTATAGGGATAAAAATCGTACCTATTTTTGGTATTTAAAAAAAAAAAATATATTGTTTTGAATTTTGATAGAATTCACGAGAAACTTCACTTAAGCTTCTACTACTATTTAGACAACTATTTGAGAAACAAATTTAGACATTTTAGACTAAAAAAGTACCAAAAAGGGGAAAAACGAGGAAAATGCGTTTATTAGTAAACTACTAGGCCGATTTGGGCAAAATTTGAAACACGGATTTCTTCAGACATATAAAATAGTATGGCATAACAACAATAGTAATGGGTAAGAGATAGGGAAAAATTCGGGTTAACGGGGGGCGAAAAAGTACTGTTTCTACTTTTAGAGTCCTTTTTTAAATTTTATAAAAACTAGAAAATCATATAATGGGCTTTTATGGTACTTTTAAAAATTGTTTACTTTACGCATCAAAAAATATGATTTAAGGAACTATTGACCCAGATTGAAATATGAAACCATATAAGAAGGAGAAAAGGTACTTTTAAATATTTATGATCTTCTTTTGCCTTTATCAATTCAGAAATATGAAGAAAGGGATATTAATCCAGGTTGAGAAAAAAAATTATTTATTGTGGCAAACTGTACTTATTTGAATTTAATAGTTTTATTCCATTCTTTGGGTTTTTGGTTCTAAAAATGTAATATTAGGGACTATTTATCCAGATTAAGACAGGTAATAATATAGGGGACGAATTGGAATCTTTCATTTCTAATGTGATCATAGATACATGAAAATAGATATAATAAACCCCTGTTAAAAATATGATAATATAAATAAAGACATGAGATTAAGTTAATACAAAACTCAATTGTATAACGAAGGTAAATATGAAACAAAATCAAATAGTGCCAAACTAAGTCCTATTATTTTTTTGATTTTTGTAGATAAAACAACCTAGACAAAAAAACTTGTTCATTTGTATATACAATTTAAAAAAAAAATACAAATTAGCTAAACAGAATTTGAATGTTAAATAAAAAAGCTAAATACACTTTGGTTGAAAAAAATGTTAGCAGCCATTTAGATTAGTTGATTCTCATTTGGGGTAACATACTTTAAGTATAAGAAGTTAAGTTTTTGATAGATGTTTATGACTTTCATGATGTTTTGTAAATCGACTCTTTTTTTCGAAGGTTTTTTCTAAGTGTTCTGAAAAACGTAACGTACAGCCGTTCTCAGAAAGCCGTATTTAATACATTATTAATAATGAGTTTTGCAAGTTTATACCAGTAATTGTATATTTTACTCATTAAAAGCAAGTAGTTATATATTATTTTAAAAGTAATGACTTCAATAGTTGAAAAAACGCTGAAAAAACGTATAGTACATATTATCAACTAATTTTAAAATTTTGTATACATATTGGAGATATATTGTTTATACCCTTCACCACAGGTGACAAGGATATATATAGGTTTGTCATTCCGTTTGTAATTTCTACAATATTCATTTGCGACTCCATAAAGTATATATATTCTGGATCCTTATTGATAGGGAAGGCGATTTAGCCATGTCCGTCTGCTCGTATGTATAAGGTATTAAACTTTTGGAAATGCTTTCGAGAAAATCGGTATTAACACAAAAAAAATTATTGTTTTGCAGCTTTGAGATAAACTACAGTAATGGACCATTTAGCCCAAATGGGCCAGACATGGTGCTCTTACTTGCTTGATTTTAAACAGTTAAATACTTATATGTAATTAAATAAAAAATAAATGTTTTTAAAAAAGTTCTAAAAAACTAAATTGAAATATGAATTGCCAATATCTTATCTTATACGCATAATCGTGCAAAGTAATACGTTAATGGAAAAAGATCTTTCCAAAAGATTATAATTTAAATAAAGCTAAGTCAATGGACATTTTACAATACAAATATCGATGGCGATTAAAACTTATTATTAAATTAGAACATATTGTTAAATTATTTGATTATTTTGTTTGTTTACTCAGATTTGAAATTGCTTTGTTCTAAAGAATATTTATTCTGAAAGATATTTCCAATCACTAAAAGTATCACATGATTAATTTTAGTTCACAGAATTATGTAGATTAAATCAAATAATGTTTATGATACCAGAAAGCGCGTGTAAGACAAATTGGAATGTAAAATTCGTTATTTCTACACTCGAAAATGCGAGCGCAATTTAAAATGTTTAAGTTATTAAAAAAAAATTTAATATGATTTTTTTAATTGTATTGCAAGTTTATTTTTAAAATTTACTTTAATAAGTTTAAGCAATTTTTTGTACAAAAAACCACAGGAGTCTTATTTAATAGTAAATCCCTGTGTGCTCTTTGATCCATTCCAAATAGCTGGTTACACGGGTAAAGCCAGCTGGAAAGCCCCTTTCACAACCCGCACGAGCACCGAAAGAGGTCAAACCAACTAGAATCTTGCTGGTTTCCAAAACTAATGGGCCACCAGAATCACCATCGCAGGTGGATGCAGCACCAGCTGTAGAAGCACAAATGTTAGTAGAAGTGATGACTGGGCCAAAAGTCAATGCACATTTTTCATTGTCAATAACTGTCATGGGACCCCATCGCAAATTGTTTATAAAGTATCCGCCGTTGTCAGACGTATCACCCCAACCGGAAGCAATAACAGTGTCACCGGTATAGCTGGAGTAAGAACTGGCAATTTTGGGTAATTTAACGGCTTGAATATTAGCGGTTAATACAGTTGAAGGGATCCTGATCAAGGAAATATCGTTTTCAACTATGCCATTCCAGCCAGAATGGATGATGATATCATTTAAATATACAGTATATTTAACTGCAGCCTGAGTACGTTCGATTGAACCCAAGTAGACGATAACATATTCGACATCGTCGGTACAGTGTGCAGCGGTCAAAACCCATTCTTTTCCAATTAAAGAACCTCCGCACCAGCCATTTCTTCCATTACGTAATTTTAAAGCCAAACTTGCCTGATAAGGGAATTGACCCACAGCAGCTTGTTGACCATTAATTATACGACCTTCAAGGTCAACAACAGGTTTTACAACGTTTTTAGTTTCAACAACACCATCACGCAAATTAAAGGCAGAGCAGGTGGCCAAAGTCAAAGCGAAAACAACTAGAAATTTCATATTATTGTTTGAAATCGTATTTAGCAGTGTTTTTAAACATGTACATATGTATGTGTTAGTG
>NDXZ01037409.1:0-17394 GCA_003055125.1 Paykullia maculata | reverse complement strand
TTGATACCACATACAACCCTGGGTAACCTATGAGAGCTACGTAACACATGTGTGTGTGAAGGGTATAAAAAACCTCAGTTATCGCTACTTTTCTCCCAAAATGATCAGTTGTCTCAGAATGCTATTGATTCTTTTAACATTTGTCTTCATTGGGCCGAGGAAACTTGAATAGCCTTAAAAGATATTATGTTTCTTTAAAATCTTCCTGAAATTGCAGTGCAGAAAAATATTTCATGTAATAAAACACAGTCAAAAATTTTAGATATTTTCGATTGATTTTTTTATATTTATGTTTAAAAATTCAAATCTTTATACTGTTATGTTTATGTTTTTTTTAATAATATAAATGAGTTTATTAAAAATGATAAATCTACTTAATTTATTTTTTTTTCAAACTAAACCATAAAAGTGAATTAGCGCCCTAAAAAATTAAGACTCGGTTACCGCAACAACCTCAGTTTTCTCAACGGCCACAATTTCTATTAGTTGCGTTAAGCAAGGTTGCACTGTATATATATTTACTAGCTTGGACACGGTCTGATTCGCTTCACCGAACGGGTTACTCAACATTCTCCCTCTTTTATCATGTAATTTTTTATGCCTAAAGGAACCACTGTTTGAAATTTTATTCAAATCGGACCAGTTTTTTAATTAACACTTTTTCCTGTTTTCCCTCAGTTTTTATCCCGATACGTTTTAATATCCAAAGATTTTCAAAAACGTATTCTTATTTTTTTAGAAAACTGACAAACTTAGTTTAAATTATATCTCTATGTTTATTGGTTTTGTAGTTTCAAAGGCCCAAAAAAAGTACTAAAATATAATTTTTACCCCCCAGGCAACCAAATTAAAAAAAAATTATCAGGCACCTATTCACTTATTTTTTGACTAGAATACAATGCCTTTAAAATTTTATTTGTTTCTTGTTTAGTTTAGCAGATATAAAGTTACCGGTTTTTTTCCTTTTTTGCCATTTGTAACCCTCTAAATATTTGAATTTCATACAGTTTAAAATTCATGTCTCTAGCTTTATGCGTTTGGGCGGAGTTAACCAATCATGTTACTATTTTATACTAATTTTATAATAAATTCTATTTGGAACCATTTCTAGTTGTAGATGCAAGCATTTTATACTTTTTAACAAATCAACTATTAAAGAGCTGTGAGCATGTCGCAACATGTCTTACCAACTTTTTAAAGTCATATGTCGCACACGTTGTGTTTTATTTTAACCACCACCAGTTACAGTCACTGTTTCAAAAGGGTTTTGATTTTCTAAAAGGCCTAGTCCAGCAACACCTCTCGTCAAAAATCGGTAAATGCATTTGGTTTCCACAAATTACATGAGAGTTATGTGAACCCGAAAAAAGCAAGGAATAACAATGTCCTGATAATTAAAATAAGCTTTAACGCTTAAGATGATTTGTTTCCATATAACTATTTAAATGACCTTTTATCCATTTTCCAGAGTTTTCTAATTACTTGTTTCACTATTAAGCAATTTAAAATAATATTTTGCTATAAGTTGAAATATAACAAATATTATGACTTATTTGAGAGGTTCACAAGCTAACTTATGATATCGTAATGTCATATGTCCTAAAAACTTAAAATGGTTAAAGTTACTTTTTATACTAAAAGTGTCCTAAAATAATATGACTCTGACTGCTATGCTTATTGTGCTGTCGTAAACTATCCTTAGCCGAACAGAAAAAGCAACAACAAAGTACTTAAACAATTTTTAATTTTTAGGACATATGCCATTATGATATCATAAGTTGCTTGTGAATTCCTCAATTATATTTAAAAGTGATATTTGTTTTACTATTGTAACAGTTTAAATTCTTAAGAAAGTTACATAAACAAATAAATATTTTAATTGAAAAAATAAATTAAAGTCAAAAATTCAAATAAAAATTTTATTACAAAAAAAAAAAGATTGTTTTATTGTGTCCAAATATTAGCAATGAAGCTCTAAATCAGTTTGTTGCCAAATATATAAAAACGTAATGTGAAGTAAAATACTCATAAGTGAAGCAAATTAAATGCAAAGAAGAAAAAACTAGAACTAATATTTTTGGTTTCCTTTCATATCTCTTTGTAGCATTTTTGTTAGAAGAAAAAATTGATGAAGATCTTTCTATCATTTTGTTTCTTTTTTGCAACGGGTAATTGTTTTCATTGCACATTTCGTTTTGTTTCAGTTCAAAAACGATTCAAACAAGATGAACTATCGATTAAAATTTGATTGAAATTTTGTAACATTTGTTGTTTTTTATTAAAAAAAAAGGAAACTCTTTTACAAAATAAAAGTATTTAATAGTAATTAATAGGTATCCTCAGGCTGTCATTTTCTTAAATCTGTTATTTTTTATCCTATACTGTCTTCGTATATCTTCAGTTTTTCCTGAAAAATAATAAAATATTGATGCCAATAAATATATAATATCTTTTTCCCTTTTTTCTCTCTAATAATAGAAAGTTTTTGATAAAAACTGAAATCTGTTTTTTAAAGATGTTTTTTTAAAAAAGTGTTTATGTTCTTTAATGAAGCGCATAAAAATTCACATCTATATTTGCATATCTTTAAATAAAAAATAATATATTTACCTTTTTGAAATTTAATCGTTTAAAAAGCTTTTCTTTCTTCATTCCTTTTGAAACCTTCTCAAAACGTAATCAAGTTTATTATTTGCTATTTTCTAGATAATCATTTGCAAATAAAAACTCAAGTAATATTAGCACCAAAACAAAATGAACAAAAAAAAAAAAAAAAATCTAGAAAACCTTCTTAACAACTATTTTGCATAATTCTGCATATGGAATTCAAGCACCACTTAACACTTTCAAATGCAGACGCATATGAAATTTTTGGCTTACTCGTTTAGGAAGGAACAATAACCTTTTAATATCATACACAAACATAAACATATATACATACATACATACGTACCCTGCAGGAAGCCTGGGGTCCAGTGGCGGCAAGTCACTACTATTGTCGACTATTGTGGTGACTTTTTGGTATCCACGTTACCACTTTTGTCGACTATTGTGGTGACTTTTTGGTAATATTGTCAACAAAACGTCAATACTTTTTATTTTGCAAGTAAAAAGTACCAAAAGTGTAGACTAAAATTACTAAAATGTACTAGTGAATCACTGGTTCCAATGTTTACATATGGTCCCAAAAGAAGTACCTAGTCTATACCTAGTCAATAGTACCAATGTCAGTAGTGGATTTTCAATGACACGCACATGTTAAATGTTTATAGAAAATAGCATTAGCTAGGGTATAATTGGTCAGTAATACTGGTGACAAAGTCAATAGTGAATCAGTAATGTTTCACTATTGACATTTCCTGCAGGGTATGTACAATCAAATACAAATGCTTACATATACATATGCATAATAAGTAGAAATTCTAAAAAAAAAGTAACTTGTTTTACTCTATTATATTTTTACTTTTATTTGATATTTAACAGCAATGAAATAAAAGTTTATGAAACTGAAATTATATTTAGAAAAAATAGGAAATATATTTAGAAGGAGAAATAAAAAGAGTTAAATACAACAATGATATTTAAAGTAAAGAAATAAAAAAAAACTCTACAATAAACTCAAATGATATCCTAAGGGTTTTTCGTTAAGCAAAAAAGGAAAATTCAAAATGTTTGTTGAAAAGGAAAATAAAATATTTAAATTTTTTTTTAAATAAAGTGTAAAAAATTCCTTTTCTGTCTTTTTTTTTTTTTTTTGTTAAAAAAAATATTTAGAAAAAATACTTTTCTGCAAAATTTTATAAGTACAAATTTGCATTGCAAATGTTTTTAAAATGCCTAAAGCACCAACAAAAGCAAAACATCAAATAGAAGTTTTTGTGAATATTTTCTTAAAAGATTAAAAGAATTTAAATTTAACATTTGAGAAAATGTTTATAAGAAAGTGATCAATATATAATAGAATGAAAGATACATGGAGATAAAAAAACAAAAAAGAAGTCACATTTATTGCTTTAAATACAAATTGGAGTATTTGTTAAATGTGTCACTTTATACAAATTGCAGACATTAGTTATTAAATTGTTCTTTATTTAAATAGGGAATTTTAACGTAAAAAATCCGCTTATTAGAAACTTATTTAAGAGAAAGTATTATAGAATGTTATTTAACTTTGTTTAAAATACATAATAATTTTTGGGATTTCCTTAAATGAAAACTATATTCAAATCTGTTTTTAGTGGAAAATATTTAAATGTTTTCAAAGATATTTGAACGGTCACAGTCATATTCATTAACAAGTATTCATTAAGAGACATTTATTATTTTACTCGTTTTTATTTATTCTGGCAACTCTAAAAAGACGCAACCACTAAAGAGTATATTTTTTTAATTTTTATATATATTTAAAAATGTGTATTTTTAAGAATATGAAAATCGCAATTAATTTTTTTCTTTTGATTTATAAAGCGGTGATTGCTTTAATTAAAATTTATTAAGGGCAAGCAGGGTTAAAAAATATTTTGCCAAAAATAGTGGTAGCACTTTTTTGGCAATTATAGGATTTATGTAATCTTAGCTTAAGCACAACGTACAGTTATCATCTATCTATAAATATAAAATAGTCACCCCTATTCTGCATTTCGATTCGAACGGAAATTTTCTCCGATTGGAAACATTGGTATTCTGCGTTTCGATTCGTTTAAAATTTTACGATTGTGTGTATTCTGCATTACGAGCGTAGGTACGTTTTTTTTAATTATTTATTAAACTACTGTTTTGTTGCACGAAATTTAACTTTTTATTGATATTTTTATTTTTTCTGTTTACATTTCACACGTTCCACAGCGAAACAGCTACCTCTGAAATACTGTTAGTCTTTTTCTTTTTCTTACGATTCAGTTTTTGTTGGAATACCTTTTTTCCGTATTTACGTAACTGAATGCGGAAACGGAATCGAAATGCAGAATAGGGGGGAGTAACTAATGACTAACTAACTGATTCATCATCGCCCAGGAAGAGACTAAAAATTTGTACTGTGGGTTCCTTTCCCGTTGTATGGAACCACTAAGAAGAAATTTTTGGATATTAAAATACTTAGGATTATCTCCTAAGGAAAAAATCGGTAACCTTATTTTTTCTTAACCAAACAAGATACAACCAAAATTTAAAATGCATTGTATTCTACTCAAAAAATAAGTGGACAAGTGTCTGGTACTTTTTTTCAAATTTGTGGGACCAGGTGGTAAAAATGGGTGAAGAAAGGGTAAAAATTATATTTAGTTATTTTTTTGGGGCCCCTTACCTACTTAACCAAAAAAAAAAAATAAAATTTTGTTTAAACTGTATTAGTCATATCTCCAAAAAAATGTGAGTACGTTTTTGGTACTTTTTGGAAATTCGTATTTATAGGAAAAAAATTGTACATATTTTACGGGGGCGAAAAAGTACTCTTTCAACTTTAAAAGGCACTTTTTCACAATTTTTGAGTTTATGAGTCTAGAAACGCAAAATTAGGGCCTAATTGGGGTAAAAAATAATATTCTTCTTCTTTCCAATTAACTCCTTGAGGAGCATAGGGCCTTTACAATATTCTTCCAAGATGTTCTATCATTTGCTAACGTTTTTATCTCGTTACAACTCTTTCCGGTGCTCTGTATATCATTCGCTAAGGTTCTCTTCCAATAGTTTTTAGGACGTCCTTTTTTTACCTTGGGGGTTCTAATCTAAAGCCCGCCGACATATTTCTTTAGGGTCTTTTCGTATAATATGACCAATCCATCTCCAAGTGATCAATATTGCACTTACGGT
The DNA here is from genome assembly GCA_003055125.1 of Paykullia maculata. NCBI lineage: Eukaryota > Metazoa > Arthropoda > Insecta > Diptera > Rhinophoridae > Paykullia > Paykullia maculata. Next base: position 11,586 of record NDXZ01037409.1, on the reverse strand, counting down.
AGAGATTTTCATTGGTCAAAGTTTCTGGCCACCCTGGAGTTTGGAGTTTAATGCTATAGTAGTCAGCCAGGTTATACAACTGTAGAGCAAGTCCGACAAGACATTAGATTTAAAGATGTTTATTTTTGCCTGTGTTTGTAATATAGGAGGCGAAAAAGTACTTTATCTACTTTTTTGGTACTTTAAAAAGGTATTTTTCTAGAACTTTAAAGCTTCTTCATGTTATAAAAAACACGGCATATAATCGGTAATAGGTCACATAAAAATTGCTTTTTTTTTGTTTTGTTAATTGAAATTACATTTTACAGCTAAAGATTAGAAAATCTTTTTATTTCTGAAGAAAACTTTAAAAACTTTAGCCAGTATTTGTCTTAAAATATTAATTTCTAAGCAGATGTGTTGACACACATGCACTTCTAACAACAATATGTCGCTCGTGACAAAGCAACAATTTTAAGCAAAAAAATTAAATCAGTTAAGGTTTAGCACTGGCTGAAGAAAGATCCCATTTTTTAGACCCCAAGCAAAATTATGAAACACTTAAAGAAATGATTTTCTCGTTGTAATATTTCCTTAAAAATAAAATTTTTTAATGTTTTTTAGATAAACTGCTGCTTTACATTCAAGCGTAAGTTAAAATGAAATGTTTCTGCCCAACATTGTTTAACAATTTTCTTAAATACCCATTGATTTTGTTAAATGTTTTTAAACTTGCAACTTCTTATTCACAACATACATATGTATGAATTTTGAAGTGTATTTACGCTGTTCTTCGTTTGTAAGCTGTTGACCTTTTGGTCTTTAAAGTACTTTTGCTCACAATAAAATACCGTTTGACATAAGTCATATATAAGGCATTGGCTTATTTTGATGGTTGATGTAACTTGAACACCTGAAACATACAGTGGGACATATATTTGTTGTTACAGACACTTCATTCAACTAAAAGCGCAAAAATATTTGATTGAATTTTTACCCACACAAGCACCATGTAGCCTAAATTGGCTGCTACTTTGTAAAGTATGCTTGTTTTTCATTAAGCCCTAATTATTCCAAAGCTGCTTAAGTATCGATAAATGTTAACTTCATATGTGATTATTTCGAGGTCGTAATCTATAATACTGTTGTGGTAATATTTTTGTCTTCCTTTTTCAAGTAGAAAAATATTTACTTTTCAGACGTAAGTTTTAATGTTAAATAGTATTGATAAAAAAGCAAAACATTCGTAAACCTTTTTCTACATTAAATATATTTGGTGCCCAATTTTAAATGAATAATGTCGATTTGACGAATAAAAGGCTTTATAAATTTGAAATAACCAAGTGCGTAAAACGGTTAACGTATATCTAAATTCAATAAAATTTTAATAATTTTATTCAAAAGTAAAGTCAAGCCTTTTTATCAGCCTCAATAAATTAGACTTCTTAATAATAATAACTTGTATTAATTTCTCTATAGCAGTTACACTGTATTTGTTTCTGTCTCCACTTTTGTTTCTGTTACACCTGTTGTATTAAGAAACTCATTTTATTTTTCTCATTGTTTTTTTGTGTGTCCTACAAGTATACATTTGTATTTTATTATGTATTAAAGTGTCTCATTTCTATTTCAATAATGCATATATGTATGTGTGTTTGCTGTTACCTACAAACTTACAATATTGATAGTTGTATTAAAATATTTAGTAGTGGTGTTTGTAATGGTACTTGAAATGTTGTTATAACTATTGTTATTACCTTTATACCTATACATTTCCAAGTTTTATAGAGCCGTGTTTCCCAAACTTTTTTTTTTGTTAATTTCAAAGTATTGTTTTCAGAATTTATACAATATCATTTATCTTATGCAAATTTTAGTGTACTTTTTAATTTTTAATTTTCTATAAATAGAAAATTCATTAATAATTGTATACTAATAACAAATTTTCGTAATAAGTAGCAGCAGAAATAGTTATGTCAAATTTAAAATACCCTGCAAAGTTAAACAAAACTTGTCTAAAAACTTAAGCAATTTTTAAAAAATAGATTTTTCAATATTATAAGCATATTTTAAAAATACTAATTTATTAAAAAGTTTTTCTTAATAATTTATTTTAATTTTCCTTATGTGAATGTGGTAGGTAGACATTTCATTCGACAACATAATCAGGTAGAGCGAGCACTAACATTATTTTGACTTTTTTAATATTTCCTTGAAATACAAAGATTTTTATACGATTTTTATTACACTACGTCTTGACGAGCCAGAAATATGTTTGTGCATGAACAAAACGTCGGCAGAATAGCTGTAAAAAGTTTGTTTACATTTCGACATGTGGAGAGAACGTGCTTTGCCTAATCATAATTTTCTGATTTTCATCGGTGTTGTTTCGTGGTGTTTATTAATTGTACACGATTTATTTTAATAAATTTTATACAATTTAACATTTTTATACATGTTTTACAAATGTAATGTCTTTAAAATTTCTTTTTTAAGCTTTTTATAGCTTTTCTTTCATAATCAATAAAACGTCAAACTTAAAATGACATATCATGCCCAGGCTCGAACATATGCTCAAGCAACTATGGTCGAACAAGAACAAAACACGAACAGCAACGGTCCAGACGAGTCGTTTTTATGTTCTTGTTTAATGGCTGAACATGACGATGGCTAGTCAAGACGGCAAATTCAAATTCTGTAACATTTGAACAAAATTTAATATAAAATAAATTTATAAAATTTTTAAATTTGTTAAGAAATTTAGCAAATTTTCTACCAAAAAATCTTATGAAAGATCTTTCAATTTGTTAAGAATAAGTAAGTAAATAAGTAAATGTTCTATTAAGAAAAACATATTCAGAATATATTTTTCCTAAGTAAAGTAGTTAACAAATAAAATAAATAGAAAATTAGTGATTTTAGAAAAACAAAAAATGTCAAAAAAAATTTGGAATTATACTTAATGTGCCTGCTTAGGAACTGCTGATACATTTATGATACGCAAATATATACATAATATATTTTTATTTGCTTTTGTGTGTTTACTCACACGTCTGTTTATCCAAAAATAATAAAACGACATTTTTCTTTTCTTTGTAGATTTTTTTTTTTGGTTTTTCCTCCGCCTACGCTTCTTTTAAAACATTTATGGAGTAATACAGACATATTTGAAAGTATAAAAAGCACTTTCATACACTTAAATAAATTTTTTTCTCGTATTCATATTAAAGTCATGCAAACGAGTTTGTTCAAATGCGTAACTAAAGGTGAATGTTCCTTGTAGATTGCCTACTTATACAATGACATACAGAAACATATACATATGTATGTACAAATAGATGGTTTTAAGAATGTATTTGTATGTCACAATATTAACATCTCCACATACATACGTTTGTTGAAAAAGCACAATATCTATTTTCCTACACCTACATAAATATGTTATACACTAACAAGTACATTTGACACTTAAATAGCATATTGAAGTAGTACGTGTGTATTATAGTGAAAACAAATTGAACACACAAATACTTACACACTCAAAAAACAAAATAAATAAATAAATGGGAAAAATTATATTGTTTAAGTCTTACGCTAATAATGATAATGTTGATGATTGTTATCCTGAAGTAGAAAAGTTTTTATTTACACTTTTCAAATAGTTTTTCTTTCGTGTCCTGCTATTCATGAAAAAGACAAAAAAAATTATAAAAAAATACAAATTACCAGCAAAGCATTTTTTTTTTAACAAATCTAACTTTTTTTAAATATCTTTAACCATTGTGAGTAAAACAAATTTTGAATGCTTAAAAAATATTTTTATATTTTTTTCTTAGATGTGTTTCTCATTATTATCATTCAAAGAAATTAGAATCCACAAGCACTTACTCATTTTAACATCTTTATTTGTATAGGGTAATATGATTAATTCTTTGGCAAATAGTTTTTGTTTCACTTATTGAATTTTTGATAGTAGGAATTGTTTCCATAGACGCAACTTTATATGAGTGATAAGTTCAAATAACATAAAAGCAATAATTTAGTTACGACATTAAAAAAAGAAGAAGACTTTAATAGTAGAAAAGATTTTACAAATATTTATATTTATTGCTGGCATTTAACTTTATATAGTTAAAAAGAACCACTTTTTATAAATCGATTTGCCCACATGATCAGGACTCTTAATTTAAAGTTTTTTTATTTATTGTAAAGATCAGGAAAATGAGTCAATAAATAGAAAAAAATATGAGCGGAAGTTTGTAGCTCAAATAATCTTTATTTGGCTAATTTTCTGATACATAAAAAATTTTTCTAAAGCTTTTTTTCTAGATAAAAATTGAAATTAAATATAGAAAAATTGCGTTGCATAAAACAACTTAAACAAATATCTTATTGTCCTTTAAAACTCCTGAGTATTTTTGTGCTACTTATATACAATTTCCTAGTATTCCTATAAGAAACATAGGGCTGCTGACTTTGTTATAAAATTACACCCAAAGATTTTGTGAAAAATATTTTTCAGACTTGTTTTAATTAAGTTTTAAAATAAGAAAAAAATATTTTTAATATTAATTATTTATTGATTTTTTATTATTATTTTATTTACTGATATTTGACTTATTTATATTAAAAATCAGTAAAATTGGTAAATAAATTACTGAGAACAATGAAAAAAAAATAAGACGACGATATTTTTTTTTACACAAAAATAATTATATTTTTTATAATAATTTATTTAAAAACTATAAACTTAATGATTAAAAAATGATTAAAAAATGTTTATGAGGTTATTCCTCATAGACAAAAGATAAAATATTAATTTTTTTGGTTATATAACTATACTTTAAGTATGTATTCTATTTAAGATAATTTTTTCAAAGGCTCTTTATCCCTAGAAATCACTTTATTCCTTTATAATATCAATAATATAAAATTTTAAAAAATCCTGTAAATTTGTTTATATTAGTTATACTTGTGGCGAACATTTTTTAAGAACTGCTCTAAAAACCGAAAATTTTCAAAACAATTTATTTGTATTTATTATTCATATTTGTAATAATTTATAAGAAAAAAACCTTAATTTAAGAGTTTTCTCTGCTTATTAAAAAAATTTTTGAAAAACCGTATAAATATATAATAATTTTTCTTTTCCTTTTTTCAGATTTTACTTAATAACGGCAACATAATGACTGTATCATAATATCTTATAAACAACGAATGAAAATATAAAACTAAGAAAAAAAATATAAAAATTACTTAATTTTTTCTTAAACCTAAACATAAAACATTAAATATAAAATGGACGTATATTATTGCTAACATTTTCAAGAACATAATTAAATCTCTTACAACTCTCCATATGAATCCTTAAAGTTTTATTAAAACTAAACGAAACAACTTTTCCTCTCCCTCCGGCTTTGAGAAAAAAATAAACAAAATTTTATTAAAAAAAAAATTTAAACAATATAAAATTCCCAATATAAAAACCGGCAACATTAAACCCCTACAAACATCTAACTAGCTATGAATTTACATTGTAATCCAAATAAAGATGATGAATGTGACAATTCAATATCATCACAACAGCCAAAACAATTACAATATGGCTGCACAAGATGCAGAGGCCAATATGAATGTGATGGTATACAGGAATACAGCCAGGACAGTAGTCGATTTAGTGAAACTGGTCAGTTATTGCAAAAGACAATTATAACAATGTCACATGCAACCAGATTATCTGGCACAACAAAAACAATTAAATTATTGACTAATACCTGCCCCACAGTAGTGAATAAACGACAACATCAACATGGACGTGACCAACAGCATCAGCAACAACATTCCCAATGTCGACCATTACAAAAGTGGCGTCAACGACCACGGGGGCAAACGCTTTTTGCACAGAAAAATAATAATGCACCAGTGATATGGAATTTACTAAATAACAAAATGTTCAAATTACAAAATGTCTGTAAATATTTCCTAGTGATATCTGTTGTGATTTTAACAAGTTTTCCAGCTGCCACCGTTATGGCTTTGTCCAGCAACCAGGCCAATTATACTACAACAACTCCTAATAATATAGAGCAAAATTATGCGTATAAACCAAAAGATAAAAATCCCACAATTAGTCAAAATGTAAATAATAATAATAATAATTACAAAAACAACAACGACACCACAACAAACTCGACTATAAAGTTAATATTAAATGATTTTAATGATGCCTTTTTGCAATTGTTGCCCATGACTGAACAACAACAAAATCATTTATTAGAACCTAAGCCGGATGTAATGCTGTTGCATGATGATCTTTTGGATAGTTTTCGTGGTACTCACAGTTTGCCACGGCAACCGATATATATGAATGAATTTGCCGTTCACATTCCGACTGGCAAAGAAATGGCCGATATAGTTGCCGATAAATATGGTTTTATCAATATGGGCCAGGTAAGATGATTTTTGTATTTTAAAGTATGCAACTACATTTAAATTATAATGGGATATGTTCAACATTCCGTGTGGAAATAAATGTCCGAAATAGTTATAGCATTGTTGTTATAAATATTTTTTTATAACAACAATGCCATGAAAATTATGAATACTTTAATTCCACATGTAATACAGAACAGCTCTGAATATATTTTGAATTTGACTTAAATTTTATTTAAAATTTGAAAATAAAATCCCTTGCAAATAAGGAAATTATTGCCAAAAAGTCTTTCTAAAACAAAATAATTAAAACTTAATAAAACGAAAACTTAAAAACAAAAAACTATTTGACAACCCAACATTTTCCATGTAGAGACAAATTTATGGGAGTTTTTTTTCGAATACAAATACATACATAAATTTTAAAAATATTTTATTTAAATTCTATAAATCGTAGATCTCTCTTAAAATAGGATTTACTAGAAACTCCGTTGGAAGATATAATTTTTGGAAACAAAAAAATAATCGGAAATTCTTTTTGAAAAGTGAGTGTCACAAATATTCTATAGAGAGAAAATTCATTTTAGGAGGAAAAAAATACTTGTAAAAAAGCTACTGTTTTTTTAGATAATTATAATTATAAGTTGTACATAATAAAGATTTGATTTATTCTCTAAAAAACGAATTTATTAAAATTCTCTTTTTCAAAAAAGTTCTTTTTAAGGACATATTTTCGAATGAATATTTTTTTTTTAATTAAGTCTACGAAATATGTTTTATTCAGAAAAACTTTTGTAAATTTCTATTACTAGATATCTTACCATAACTTAATTACATTAGAAAAATTAATGTCCTAATCCTAGAACTCTGTTCAAATTTGTGAAATTTGTTGAGCCACATTGACGTTTCCACATGAACAGCTTGACATGCAACAATGGTGTCTTCATTTAGTTTTAATAAAAATTGGACGTTTTTCATGCATAAAAGTATACAACAGTGCTTTTCATTTGTTAACAAAACAAATATGAGCCGTTGTTTTTAAGAATGATGTAAGTTCATTTTGACAAAAATTAGTTATTGATTAAAATGACTACAATTTAGGAACTTTTTGTTACAAAGCCTTTTAAAAAATCTGTCAAAATTGTTATTGTTTTTATAATTTCAAATTTTAGTAGTTAATGTAGTTACTTGTTATGTTATTCAAATGCAAAACCTTATGTATCTCAATATCACATGTGTAAAGGATATAAAAAGGCAACAAGTTCTGTTGTTTCTAATTTTTGTTCTTTCAAAAAAATTAAAATTTTTAAAATTTTTTTTGGCCGTTCTGAATTCTTTTTTTTCGTTTTATTCGTCAACATTATACAAAATCAGCTGATCAGAGTTCCCACTTGCTCATATTTTGTTTCAATTTGTATGAAAACATTTTGAGATTTTATTGATGTCTTACTCATTTAAAGCTGGATTGATTTAAAACATACTTTGTTTTTGACTAAAATAGCAAAATAGTTAATAAAATGTTTTTAATTTAATTAAAGGCGTTTTGAAAAAGAACCGACTTTAGTTCATAACTATAAATACGAACCATTGTGTACTGTTTTTTAGAACTTATAAAACGAGAATTGATAATGTTTTCCATTCGGCAAGATCAATTTAATAAGAAATATCGTTTTTATAAGCAGACTGCAAAAAAAATCAAACAAAAATTTGCGAAACACTAAACAAAACAATGCAAATAGAGAAAAAGGTTCTAGTGCTGTACAAATAATCAAAACAAATAATCACGACTCGTTATTCAAATACTTATTCCCCACCAAACAAAACAGAGCCTTTTAATTTGGTTATTTTTTGTGTGTTTTTAATTTGTTTTAATTGAAAAAAAAGATACTTTATGTGAAGTCAATAAAAAAAATATATTCTTGTTAAAAACAATATTCGTTTTTATACATCTATAACTATAAATTGACAAAAGAAAATGACAGTTATGAGTCAAAAACTTAATTTCATTTACACATACATTAGTTAAATAATTGCTACGTTTTAAAAAAAAAAGTTTGTAAGTCTAAAGTAATTTGTAACTAATGTGTACTTTAAAGCTAAAATAAGGATTTTTTGCATACGACCGTTAAACTTCAATGTTAAATATTTTTTAATTCTTTATATACACATGTGAGTAAAAATTAGAACAAAATTAATAGATTGAAAACTAAAAGATTCCAATTAAAGAAAAATTTATTACCAACCTCCTTTACGAAAATATATTAAACATTTGAATTTGTGTACAACATAAATTAACAAACAAAATTTATTTTTATTAAAAATATTGAAAGTCCATTCACAAAAAAATAATTTCAATAAAGCAAAAATATTCTTTAGATGATCATTTGTGGCAGCTTTGTTGTTAATGAAGAATTAATTAATAGTTTTAGCCATATTCTGATGTACATCTCTGTATTGCCTTAGAAAGTGCCAACTATTGCTTAAACATTTTGTTAAAGTTTTAGTTATTTTTCATAAATAAATAATTTGCATTGGATATGTATGTATATAATATGTATAAATATTATGTATGTCTGTATTTTGTATATTTATTTATTTGTAAAAATTATTCTTTTATCTTAATTTTCAATTAAATTGTTTTCATTGTTTTTTAATCTTCCCCTTGCGATCTCATCTTCTGTATATTTTACTTATGTGTTTCAGTTTTTTCTTTTCTGGAGTGTAAATAATTGTTTAAAAGTTTGAAATTTGATAAAAATCCTCATACATACATACAAACACAATTCAATATTTTTGGACTTTTGCAAACACTTTTAGCAATTCAATTCTCAGTCTTATATTCACAGTAATAAATTTCTATTTTTAATACTGCCCAACACACATAAAACATACATTTTGAAAAAAAAGAATGCACACACACATAGACATAGACATACTACTCTAACAGAGTTATAACACCAAGAAGTTTATAACACTTTTTCCACAACATTTCACAAACCAACAAACATTCATACATATGAACATTGAAATTCACTCATATTTTTCTCATATTTTATTCCCCAAACAATTGATTTGTATGTGTATGTGACTGTGGGTATATATGGGAGTTTGCTTTAAAATGATAAGCAATAAAAAATAGTGCATCATAACAAAGATACATGATTTAAACATTGCAATTTAAAAAGAAATTCTATAGTTACTTTTCGGCCACAGTTCTTTTTTTTGTTTGTTTTTAATGTAACCTGTCCAATATCTTTTATGGTTATAAACTATTTCGTTTTGTTTTCCTTTAGAAAAAATTTATTGATTTCTAAAACATTCATTTTATTTATTTATTTTAGTTAAAATAAACTTATCAGAAATAAACTCACTCGGTCTGTAGGGTAACGAAAATGTAAACGCCCATATGTATGCTATAAAAAATAATTCAATAGAATATTTTTAATATTGCTGCCATTCATTCTTTGCTTTGCAATAGATATAAAATAAATTTATCGTATTCCCTCTGATGATTGAGAAGTTGAAATTTTTCTGAAAGCATTAAAAAAACAAAATAAACAAAAGTTTATTTAAGTTGCATTCAATGTGTTAAAGAAGAGAAAACAATAACAGCAGCAGCAGACAAAGGAAGTTAAAAAATGGAATGTGAGTGTTGGCTCTGTTGCTTAAAGTATTTCCCGGGAAATGGTGGAGTTTTACTTATAAACGTATAAATCAGCAAGAAAAATGTTAAGAGACATGTAATAACACTTGTTCATAAGTAAATTTAAAACAAGTAAGTGGGTTATAATCGGTCAAGCCCGACCATATTGTAGCCTCTTCTGCAAAAAACATACATTGTGCTTATTTTATTTTAATACGTTTTTAACAGATTTATGAGGGTGTGAGTTATGTAGTAGCTAGGAATAATTGTTAACAAATCCTTACAAAAGACCCAATTGCCATATGTGGAAGTTAGAAAAATTATTTCTAATAAACTTGATCTCAAAAATTCGAAATTTGCACTTAAATAAAAGCTGCTCCCGTTAAATTTTGTTGAAATAAATTAATTAATAAATCAGTTATGGCAGGGATTTTATAAAATCATAGTGCAACTACAATCAAAATAATTTATTCATGGGTTGAAAAAGTTATGAGTAATAATACTTTCTAAAATATGCGCAAAATTTCGAATTTTTTTTTTTTATTAAGAGGTTTATATATAGAATGGGCAATAGACGGAACGACACATGCTAAATTATTATTTTTAAAGTCTTAAAACAAACCCACTCTTCTTTTACCACCTATAGTTATGTAGGGTATACTTTCAAAAGTACATTATTAAAAAAAACTTATTAAAACTCTTTATTGAACTTAAGTAAAATGTATGATTATGTAAAAGTATTTATAATAAAATTTTTGGAGTCTTCTTTTTTACACAAGTCATCATTATCAATAAAGATTGAAAGAAAGTAAGTAATAAGAGATACTTAAATATTTAAGTAAGGAAGCAAGTTACTTTAGAACTTTACCAGAAATATATATATATATATAAAAATATCGAAAGTTGAAAACAAATAAGGAATTTAATAAATATCAATGGATAATGCAAAATAAAAAGAAACATTTAATTCCTTTTAAATAAAAATTAAAAAAAATATTACATTAATTGAAAAATTTTTGAAATGTTGTCCTGTCTCACCGAGAATTTTCAAATTGTTTATTAACTTTTGGAATTGTTTAAATTTTCTTACTTAAATTTATAATCGTTTGATTTTCATTATTTTTTACAAATGTCAAACTTTTAGGCATAAACACTTACTAGCCTGCATTACATTATCTGTTACAAATTATTGGATGTTTTTGCCGCACCATTTTAAACAGTAAATTCTCAAACATGTAATTAACTAATTTTATCCCTATTCCCACCATTACTTTGGGTCAAGCTACACTAAAATACCGATAAAAGAGTGCTGATGATGAAACCGTAGCTGGTTTTGAAAATGCATTCCACTGGGCTAGTGTCGGCAAACTTACTTTTTCACAATGTTCTTTCAATTATCTCGCATAAAAAAAAATATTAATTTTTCAATTAATATAAAAAAATTTACGAACTTATAGCCAAATCTAAGAAATAGAAAAATTACGTAAAAATATTCACCCTTATTCTATTTGGCGTCGGCAATTTTAAGGCAA
>NDXZ01037389.1:0-12119 GCA_003055125.1 Paykullia maculata | reverse complement strand
TGACGTTTCTACTGCGGCAGTTGTTGATGTTTCTCCTTCTGTTACAGTGGAGCTATCTGTGACTGTTGACGTTTCAACTGCAGCAGTTGTTGATGTTTCTCCTTCTGTTACGTTGGAGCTACCTGTGACTGTCGTGGTAACTACTGATTCGGTTGTAGACGTTTCTCCTCCCGTTACGGTAGAGTTATCAGTGATAGTAGACGCTTCTTGGGTAGTGGAAGTCGTTTCATCAGTTGTCGTTGTTAAAGACCCGTTATGTATTTGAGGACAGGCAAAAGGTAGTGTTGGTTTCCAAACTGTAAAAAAATGTAATAAATTTCTGAAAACACTTTAAACTGACAGCGTTTTTATGCTGAAAGCTTACTTAAACCAGTATCGTGTATCTCCTTATACATTTGACATTCATTTGTGAATGTGCAAAATTTATCCAACTCCTCCGAATAGGCACATATTGGAATAACTTCATCCGTACAATTATTAAAAATCGTGTCGCATGGCGCTAGCTTTATTAAGCACCAATCTGCATAAAATATATAATAAATTTTTAAGTGTAGAAATCGAGCTTATAAATGCACTTACAGTTTCCGGTTAAGCGTATTTCCATCATTAAAGCTTGAATACTAGAAAACGTTCGGTAAGTTCCTTTTAAAAACGCACATACAGGAGACTCGTGATAATCCATGGGATATGTGTAACTCTGAGTTACAATGGTTATTAACAAAATCATAGTTACGGAAAAACATTTCATTTCGTTTTTTGCCAACAGAAGCTTTTGAAATGTAATGTAAATTATTTGCGGCCAATTTTCTATTTATACCACAAATTAATTTACAGCCCTAAAACTAAAACCTTTGTTTCAAATTTTTACATTTACACAAAATTTTGAATTTTTTTTTTGTTTTTGCAAAAGACGAACGAAACTCGTTGAAAGTATTGAGTCACATTTAAATTCACAATTAGGTTTATTTTTAAAAACACGTATTAGAATTAGAATTTTGCACATTTTTTAAATTATTTGTAACGAAAACGTGAGACATTAAATGTATTTTACTGTATTTTCTAGTACGTAATAGGATTTAAAAATGTTTATATTTTTTAGGTCTAACAGAAATGCTGTGATTTTTTTAAATTTAATTTTATTTTATTAATTCATGGAAATATTTTTATTTAGGGGTTTTGCATTTTTTACATGTCATTTTAAAATATCTTTGAATAAGTTGATAATAATTTGTAAAAATTCATTCATAAATTGCAAGATTTTACGCTATACTATAAGCTTAAGTGTAAGAAGTAAAACGAAGTAATGAACGGAACCGAAGTTTTGTTAAAAGCACGTACTCAAGAGAAGACTTGTTTTATTGAATGGTTTGGTTTGTAATATTTTTTGTTTGCTTGTTTTTTTTGTTATATGTTTTTGGTGAAAATTTTTTTTAATTGATAAGTCTTTCTTTATAACCATTTTTATTATTTTTCTCTATGTTTTAGTCAAAAATAATTTAAAAACCTTTTCTTTATATTTAATAGTAGTAGAAAGTACTTGATCTTCTTAGACCAAACAACATGATATTTTTACTTGTTACAATTATGGTTTTAATTACAAATGCTGCGGGACAATTTGCTGAATGTTCGGCTTATCCGATATTTCCTAGGCCACTTACATCTAAACCTTTGCAACCAACACCGTGTCAGATGAAAGGACCAGTGTGTGGAATTTTAAACGGTGTCTTAAAAAACTTTGGCAATTTGCATCAATTAACTCAAGAAGTTAGAAAGGGAAAGTGTAAGTATTTCGAGTCTTTCATATCAGACTAAAAATATAAAAATTAAAGATATCGAAAAAATAAAATTCAAATTTTTACTAAAACTACATTTCTTATGCTCGTTTTTTGATTAAAAAAAATTATTTAAAACTTTTTATTTTTTAAACTGGTTATCATTTTTCATTATTTCTTTAGCATGGCGTTTCTTTAGATTTGGTGTCTGTCCAGAAAATGAACCAATTTGTGCTCAATTTGGCAATGAAATTACAACCTTTGATACTATTATGGACTTAGAACTGAACAAATATATAACCAAAAAAGGTATTTTAAATTTAGGTTTAAAATTTGAAAAATTTTTAATAAAAAATATTCTTAAAAATATTTTATTAGCTTGGAATATGATACCTTGTCCACTAATGCCAGTTTGTGCTCAATATTTTTGTGAATTTCGAGTTTTCGAAAATATAGTTCAAATGAAACAAGATACGGCCGAAACAGGCAAATGTAAGTATAACATAAGAAATATTTTCGTTTAAAATTAAATTTATACATAATTATAACAACAAAAATTTTGTAATAGATTGGCTTATAATGGATCCTTGTCCCATATGTGTGACGTATAAAAATGAGTATCAGACATTTCTCAATGCAAGTACATTGGAAGTAGAAAGGCATATTACAGGCAAAAGTAAATTATTTTGAGCCTGAAAAAGGAGACAAACAAAGACATTAATTTATTTTATTTCTTTCTTAATTAGATTGGATTCTTACACCTTGCTCAGAATTAGTTTGTGCTATATATAATAAGGAGTATAAAACCTTTAAAAATCTTTCGCAACTAAATGCTGAAAATCTTAATACAAAAAAAAGTAAGTGAGACTAAATTTTTTTAAAGAAATGAAAAATTTTAAATTAAAATTTAACTGCTTTTTTTTACTTAGCTTGGCTAAAAGTTTTCAATGGCATATGTGGGGAAAATGAGATAAAAACATATAGCATTAATTCTACTACGTCGTCTACCACTTTCTCTGGTACAAGTCGTTCCACGACAACTAAATGCCCACCAAAACGTCCAAAACCTACCAGGACTACGCGAGAACCACCTTATTCAAATTCACCTAAACCCTGCTCAACTACAACCCCAACTAAACCCTCTACTACTTATCTACACTCTACAACAACTACTCCAACTTCCTCCACGACGCCTTCAACTACACTCACAACAACCAGCCGCATACCAACACAAAGAACTACTCCACCATATTTAAAAACCACAACTTCACCTACAATTGCACACTTTGCTACAACAGATAATATACCATCAACACCAATCGCAGCTACAACAACACCTTTTTTATGCTCCACCAAACCGTCAACAACACGTCCTACAATTCCCCGCAAAAAAGCACGGCGTCCTACACTTGGTACTTCTACGTTTTCTGCATCCTCATGCCCTTTTCCCTGTCCTACTACACCTTTAATTTACTCCGATCCGAATACAATTCATTCCGGACGATTGCTACAAGTCATTAGAAATCAATCAAACAACCAGTACAACGGCCCCTACGTTGAAGGACCATTCTATTATAAGTCCAGCATTTTTCATCGCGCTGGCTTTTAAGAAATTAGGTACTTGTAGTTTAATAGCGAGATTATACATAACATTTTTAAAATTGTGCTGGTAGTACTCATTTAGAATTTATTCGATTTTTATAATCAATTGTTTTTTTATTTTTATTAATTAATATAAATAAGAATTTTTTACTTTTAAAACAATATAGTTAAATTACAATTTTTAATTTGTTTTTTAAATATGTATTTTATTTTATTAATATATATTTTATTTTTCATTATTTACTTAAAAGTTAAAAGTTTTAATTTTTAACTTCTTCAATTGTAAATAGGGAAAGAAATGAAACAAAAGTTTAAGGTTAAATCAGGCTAAAGCAGTATTTTGTAACCGTTTCTAAGCAGATTCTACCGAATACGATTATTTTTAATGTTCGTTTAATTTGTTGTAGTCTGTTAACACATTTCCCCCTGCCGTATCTTCTGCATTAGTGGATAGTGTAACAATAAAATGACTTATGTTCGGCTGTGCCGAAATTTTAATATTTACTACAAATATCGTATTGTTAAGAGAAATGACGAAAAAACAATTTTTGTATAAATATGTAAGTACTTTATGCCTTATTTACGAAGTAAACGAAAAACTATGGGTGTCCCACTTATTTTCCACCCATTAAATATAAACTTAATGTAGTGTGTGTGATAAGAATGCGCTATAATAATTTGTAAATTAAAGTGCAAAATCCGATAAGCTTGTAAAAAGTGTTAAAAAAAATATATTAAAACTTAAGCTTACAAATATCGGAATTGCAATAAAAATTTAATATAAATTATATTATATTTTTATCTACCCCAATTTCGCTAATTTGATTTTTATTTTAAGACAAGAAAACCGCTAGACATTTAGGTATGGCAACTTCTTTTATTCTTGACCATTGCTTTAATGGGGGGAAATGCAGTGAAAGACGTAATCTTGTTTCGATCAGCAGCAGAATTTCATTTATATCACTTTAACAGGAACTTTTTCTTTTTCCCAGTCTTTTTATTTTATTTTAGGATTAAATTTAGGAACAGGTTTAAACGGTTACTTTTAAATCAGACACAATTTGTGTTATTTGTTACGTAAAAGCGATTATATTTTTTTTTGCAAGAGATGATTCACAGTTTTTCTCAAATGCTAAATATTTGCAAAAGTTTCGTATAGTTTTATTGCCTATTTTTTTTTTGTAGTTGTGTTGCCATAAATCTTTTAATTTTAAATAATAAATAATTTAAAAATTTAGTAAAAAAAAATATTCCTATTTAGCAACACCGCTCACAATAACAACATGCCATATTTCAAGAAATATATAGATGTAAAAGAAAAATGAGCGAATTAAGGCTTAAAACACTTCACACCGAAAAATTCGTGGATAATTTAGCATAAAAATACACTTTAACTGCAACTTTAATAAACTGCTAAAAAAACTTGAAAAAAATTTGTTTTTATTTTGCAATCTCACTTTCGCAATTCAGGGCATTCAAAATATTTACAAAATTTCTTAATATAAATCGTATTCTCATAAGCTCTATATATGTATGTAAAAGTGAAAGCGCAGTAAGTAAAGTGATTACTTATAGGGCATAAACTTTTCTTTGTTAAACTTGTAAACTATTTATATTTACTGGTTTTCTATATTCTATTAAATTTTTATTCTAAGTCAAACATAAGTATGTACTATAAAATCACGTACGAACGTTTTTTGTTTGAAAACTATTACAAATTTTATAAAGGTTTGTAAGTTACAAATGTTTTTAGAAAATGTAACAAAATTTAATTTTTACAAATAATTATTAGTTTTGAAAAGCTTTTAAATCCAACAACATGTCTCACTTCACAATAGTTTTAATGCTAATAATAAATTCAACATTTGGTTACAATTACAAATATAATAGGGGAAATTACAGATCACCTTTATATCCACAACCGATACCCTATCAACGATACAGTTATGGACAGGCTCAGACATCATTGGTCACACCTCAACATCCCGTATGTGGATTTTTACATGGTGTTTGGAAAACATTTTACAATATGCACGATTTAAAGGCTCAGCAAAACATGGGCTATAGTAAGTTTAAATGAATATAAATAGTAGTCCCTGGAATTATGTATTCACGTTTTAGATTGGCAATTTTATAGCTACGGCAATTGTCCTCAGCATCATGATAATTATACAAATGTTTTCACACCAATATGTGCTAAATTTAACAATGAAGTTAAAAAGTTTCACAATATTTTAGATATGGAATTGAATAAATTTAACACTGGCAAAAGTAAGTAAGACTTCTTATACAGAACTCGTATGTTCAAAATAATGTTTAAAAACCTTTTTAAAAAATAAATAGCCTGGTCCCCTATACATTGTCCTATTACTAACACAAGTGTATGTGCAGCATATTGTAATGAGATACGTGCATATAGAGATTTTGTGGCTTTGGATCTGCATAAGTTTTTGACAGGAAAAGGTATAAAAATATTGATGACAAAGTACAAAGTAATCAATAAAAAAATCTTTTAATTAAATCTTTTAAATATTTTACAGATTGGATTCAACAACCTTGTCCAGATTTAAGAAAAGGCGTTTGTTTTGTATTTGAAACAAATACCGAATATGGCTACAAGAGTTATGTTTCACACAAATACCAATTAAGTAATACATATTTGAATTTTATGACTTCTTTATCGTAATAGTTAAAAATATATTTTTTAAGGCTGGATAATAATACCCTGTAATACAGTTGAAGACCCAGTGACGGAATATTTAACCACCGAATCAACGAATAACACAACAACAATGGAATCTGCAACAGAAGAAATAACGATTGAAACAACAGCAGCAACTACAACTGATGAAGCTACAACAGCAAATATAGCAGAAAGAACAACAGATGAAACAACCACTAAAACAACAGCGGCAACTACAACTTATGAAACCACAACTGCAAAAATATCAGAAAGTACAACTGATAAAATAATAACCGAAACTACAGAAGCTACAACTGAAGAAACAACCAGTGAAACAACGGCAGCAACTACAACTAAAGAAAAAACCACTGAAACAACGCAAGCAACTACAACTGATAAGACGACAACTGCAAATACAGCAGAAAGTACAACTGATGAAACAAACACTAAAACAACAGCGGCAACTACAACTGATGATGCAACCACTAAAACAACAGCGGCAACTACAACTTATGAAACCACAACTGCAAATATATCAGACAGTGCAACTGACGAAACAACCACTGAAGAAACGACCACTGAAACAACGGCAGCAACTACAACTGAAGAAGAAAACACTGAAACAACGGAAGCAACTACAGCTGATAAAACGACAACTGCAAATACAGCAGAAAGTAAAACTGATGAAACAACGAATAAAACAACAGCGGCAACAACTGAAGAAACGACCACTGAAACAACGACAGCAACGACAGCAACTACAACTGATGAAGCTACAACAGCAAATTTAGCAGAAAGTACAACAGATGAAACAACCACTAAAACAACAGCGGCAACTACAACTGATAATGCAACCACTAAAACAACAGTGGCAGCTACAACTTATGAAACCACAACTGCAAAAATATCAGAAAGTACAACTGATAAAATGATAACCGCAACTACAGAAGCTACAACTGAAGAAATTACCACTGAAACAACGGCAGCAACTACAACTGATAAAACGACAACTGCAAATATAGCAGAAAGTACAACTGATGTAACAACCACTCAACCAACAGAAGCTGCAACTGAAGAAACGACCACTGAAACAACCGAAGCAACTGCACCTGATAAAACGACAACAGCAAACATATCGGACAGTACAACTGATGAAATAACCACTGAAACTGCAGAAGTTACAACTGAGGAAACGACCACTGAAATAACGGAAGCAACTACAACTGATAAAAGTACAGACGCAACAACTGAGGAAATAACTAAAAAAGCAACGACAAAAATAACAGAACCGATATCTGTTGATATAACTGAAATGACAACAACTGATGCAACGGGCAGTACAACTAATGAAACAAACACTGCAACTAAAGAAACAACCGCTAAAAGAACAACTGAAGAAACAGTCACTGAAACAATCAAAGCTACAACTGATGGCGGGACAACAGACATATCAGAAGCTACCACCGACGAAGCGACCTCTAAGACAACAGTGGCAATTACTGAAACAACAGAAACTGCAACTGAAGATGAAACTGTACTTCATGAACTAGCAGAAACAACAACATTAAGATCTATTACTAACATCCCATTCCTAAAAGCTATTGAGTTAACAGATGTGGACGAGGGCAATTTATTGGAATTGGTAGCCGATTCATTGTTATCAGAAGCAACCAATTCACAAGTTGGCATTACAAATCACAATAGTATGCCAATTATAACACAAATTACTCGAAATCAATTTGGAAACAAATACAATGGACCTTTTGTTGAGGGGGGTGCATTCTTTTTTGAGTCTAATATTGTAGTGGATGAATGAAACTTAATTTTAAAATGTTGAAAAATGACGTTTGAAATATAAACAAATGAAACCAAATATGCTGCTTGTTTTTTAATGCTTTAAGTTTTTTTACTTGTTTTTTTTAACCAGTTTTTTTTTACTGTTTACTCACGTTTGTCAGGTAGTTTTGTGATAAATATTTCATTAATGTTTAATTTTAAATTAAAAAAAATTTGTTTGCAAATTAATTTGTTGAAAAATTATATATAAAATGTCTTGTTAATTGTTTCAAACCACAGTCCATTTTTCATCAAGGAACATGAACCTACTAACCTGCTGTTTACTACTATATTTGGTGAGCTTTTCGAAAGCTCATACAAGCTTAAATTATTACAATAAGGATTATGATCCTGAAATTTGTCAACTTGGTAGCACGCCTGTTTGTGGCACTAATGGTCATGAATATTTTGTATTTGATAATACCTGTGATTTTAATACATTCAATAGTAAACAATTGGGAACGGGACAAGTGGGTAAGTAGTTCAAACAGTGATATCCTTAAACAAATTTATTAAAGAAAATTTTTGAGTTTGGAACTCCTTAAATAATTATTTTATTATTGTAATTTCTTTACAGTTTTATCTAAAACATCTTTAGAGTATTGCTATCCTAAGACTCCATCTTTGTCATATGGTCTACAGACTTATGACACTTACTGTCCCCAATATTGTAATAAGGCCTATAAGCCCGTATGTGCCTTCTATCACAATGTACAACGTAATTTTACCAATAAATGTCTGTTAAAACAACACATCTGCAGAACCAAAGAGAGTTAGTATTTACTTTATTTTATGTTCTTATTTGTTTTTTATACTGATTTTGGTTATCTTCAGATTGGCAAGTTATTTTTAATGACGCCTGTGCGGCAGTCGCCTGTCCCTTAAATGGCAAAGAAATCTGTGCATCCTATAATGGCTATACACAAAGCTTTCCAAATCTTTTAAGCTTATATGCTGATATACAAACCAAAGGAAAAAGTAGGTCAAATAGTTTTGAAAAAGAAATACATTTTGATAAGATTTTTGATTCTAGATTGGGAAATTTTAAATGTGGGTCCCTGTCCTTGCCCCGAAGACTATAAACCTATATGTGCTCAGCTTAACTGCACGACCATGACATTTACAAATAAATGCTTTTTAGAAAAGGAAACCAAAAATGGAAAACGTAAGTACAGTGCCTTCATTAAAAAGAGACCAACTTAAAAAAGGACGCTTTTTTAGATTGGGCCATATTATTTTATGGAGAATGCCCTGAATTACCCACAACGGCTAGTCCGAAAATTTATGATGACATTGAAAGTGATGGTGAAGAAAGTGGAGATGGTCCTTTAGATTTGGTTGGTACAGTTGATATTACAAAAGATGATGAAGAAGATGATGAAAAATATTATATAAAAAACGTCAAGAAGGATGATGTTAAAAAAGAAGATCAGAGAGACGATCCAAAAGATGTTCAAAAAGATTATAAAAACAAACCCGTCTATGTTGTTAAGAAAAGTCAAATAATTCCTTTTATGCCACAGATTCAACAACTACCAAAACAGGAGTATGAAACCGTAAATTCGCCTAACATATACAATGAAAAGGTTGCACAAAGCGTGTACAATCCAAGTACTCCAACTAAAATTTATCAGGATTCTTATGGAAACCCTATAAGTCAGGCGTATGAAAATATAAGAAGTTCCCAAAATAGTTTCTATAGTAATCCTCTTCCGGATATGTTAATTGGTTATAATGTCAATGCTAATCCTCTCGATTATCAAAACTCCTTTAAACCCTTCAATGATCCCATTGCAGCATCTGCCATACCCATGGCTTTGCCTACATACAATAATAACGATTATTATGCTCCCCAAACAGTAACTGATATCAGCTATCAATCCAACTATCAAACCACCTATCAAACCAACTATCCTCTTCCACTCTATTCGGATTTAACAGATATTTATTATGGTGGAGGGGATATTTACGATATATGAACCTTCTACATAGTTAAACAGCAATTTTATATGAATAAATACATTTTATGTATGTATGGCTATAAATACATATGTATGTAAGTACATATTTCAAGATGTGTGAATAAATGTTTGTACTGTATTTATCTCTTTGGTTTGTTTTATCTCTTAACATTAAGAAAAACCATTGTCGTGTTTTAGGCGTCATGTGTAGTAAAGACACTGTCCAATATAACTCACAATAGTGTATGTTGGGTCAATATAATTGAGGCGTATTAAAACCTCTTCTATGGAGAAATTATCACTAGTATGTAATATGTATCGTTTTTAAATTAAATTTTACATCTTAGGTAGGAAAATTATTACAAAATTGTAGCATATTCTAGCTAAGAAAAAAGAAGAATTAAATTAACTTATTTTCCATCAATTAGTTTAAATTTAAAACTCTTGAGCCCGCTTAGCCTGTCACTTAAAAATGATTGAAATGTAAATAAAGCATTATCGAAAACTTTAGCTTTCAAAAAATTATTTATATAAAATTTACAATAACGTATTTTCAATTATATGAAACATTCAAAGGATACATTAATAAAACTATCAAAAATTTTGCAACAATTTATTTAATTTTCCAACAAATTATATTATTTTATGGTTGTAAACACCTGTGGAGTCGTGTCAGTAGTATTGCTGTGTCATTTTTAACTTGTTGCTGCCAATTTTTATTTTAATTGATGTAAACCTGTACAAAAATTCATAAAATGTTTCGATTTTAAAAAGTACCAAAAATTTGTACAGTTTTCAGTCCTATACGTTTGATTTTCTTAAAAGTATTGAAAAATTATTTCTATTTTTTTGGAGAAGTGGTGAATTTCGAAAAGTAATTTCTTGTTTATTTGTTTTTTAAATTCAACTGATGCAACAACTAGAAATTGCAAATTAAAAAACTGCAATAAGAATATTTTTTTTTTGCTTAGAATTAAAATTGTAAATGTTAAATTTTTTTTACTGATATGTATCAAATTTTTATAAATTATTTTTGTTTGTTTTTATTTTATTTTTGTATATAAGTATATGATTAGTTTTCCTTTATTTTATTATTTTTTGCCAATTAAAATTTTTTGTTTCATCGCAGCTTATTTTAAAATTTTTTTGTTAAAAACATTTTTGAAAAATTTCAAATTTCAACGCTTTTTGTTAAATGTTAGTCTGATAGAAATTTTTGGTGGTGACTACTTAATAAATAACTAGAAAAGTGAGCCTGACTTTAGGCGCTGTGATATTTTAATAACTTAACAGAAGGTAATAACATAACTCTGTTTAAGTTGGTAGCTTACTTTTGAAACTTATTTGATTATGTTATTAGGCTAACAGCCAGTTAAAAACTTTCATTACATTTAAATATGTTTTAATTAAAATGTTTTTTCTCGTGAAAAAAGAAGGGTGTAATATAACTATAATCGAATATGAAAAACATTGTTCCATCACTTACCTAAAATTATCACATTCCATTTTACCGCTTATGGAATCATGAGAAAATTGCTCATCTATCGAATTGTAAACATTTTGATCCATCGTTGTATCATTACAACAAGAACTGCAGCTACAAACCGAACGCTTGGAACAGCACTGAGAACCAGCGCCATATATTTCGGTCATAGATAAGGAAAAATTACTTTCCGTCTCATAAAATGAATCTTGATTTGATGGCTTTTTAGCGACTTTGTCATGCGAACTAAAATATAAAAAAAATATATTAATTACTACGTTTAAATATCTGTTTGATATAAATCCGTAACACCTACCTTTTAGCCTTTGTATCGGTAATAACATTCCAAGTGCGATGTATTAAATATAGTAGAAATAATACTCGTGAGGTTTCTCCATTCGGTGGTGGTGGTGTGGGTGGCGTTGAATGCAGTTTAGGCTTTTGTGTGGGCAAAGTTTGAGCTGTGGAGGATTCTAAATTATTATCTACCACATCACCACCACTGCTCAATACATTGTGTTTGCGTGCTGGCAGTGTTTTGGATCTTAATTCGTAGTGGTGCTTATTGGATTTACGCTGACGTTGTAGAGAACTTTTATTAAAAATCGAAGGCGTATAGTTAGAGGAATTGCGAGACTTGCCTCGTATTGTATTACCCATTGTGAGGTTGAATTATGGCTGAAAAAAATTGGAGATGTTTTTAGATCAACAAAATGAAAATTTTTTTTTTTTCACAAATTATTTAATCAAGCTTAAGGTCTTTTTTTAATATAAAATTATCG
>NDXZ01037387.1:0-12224 GCA_003055125.1 Paykullia maculata | reverse complement strand
AAATTCTCAATTTCATTTGGAATTTTCTCATTTCATTTGGAATTTTTTCAATTTCAATGAAAAATGGTGTAGTATTAAAACATATTTATAATTCTTTATACAACCAAATTGCATTAAACTTAAGCCTATTTTTATGTAAATATACTTATGTACTTATATTAGCCATATTTTCTTCTCTCTTTTAAGTTTTTTTAGTTTGCAAACATTTTTGCAAAAGGTTTCAACCTAATACTCATATAATGTAAGTCTAAATATTATACATAAAACAAAGTCTACCATCTCTTACAAATTGTTTTCATTGTTTGTAAATATTTTAATAAGAAATAAATGCAAAATTTGCTTATAGATAAAAAAAAAACTTTTGCAATCATATTTTCAGCAAACAAAAAACTTAAAGTAAAGCAAATATTCTAACAAAAAGAGCTACAAAGAATAAATTAGGAATTTAAAAAACAACCCTTACTTTGATTTTAAACCAAAACAATTAACTTTCTTATCCTTATTAAATAAATGTAAACCATGGACGACATTTACAACTAAAGGCACCAAGATAACAATATACAAAAAATTATTAAAATAAAAAAACATTAACAAAACCACATTTAAAATAATTAAATAAAATTCAAAGCAATTAGTTTAAAAAATCACATGTTAGTAAGTAAACAAAGGATAAAAGCAGGCACAGTGGGATTTAAATTTTTATTTTATATTAATAACAAAATTAAGTCATATTAAAATATTCCGAACAGAACATATAACAACTCATTTTATTTAAAAAAAACTGGATTTTTTTTTCAAATTTAAGTTGTGTAGAATATGAAAATTATAAGATAAAAAAACTATAGGAAAAAAACTTTTAATTTTTATTTTACAAATAATTTTTTAATTGTCTTTTGACTAAAAAACAATTAACAGATATAAAATAATAGAGGTTTTTAATAAACTTTCTTTATATGGCAAACATTAAGTAAGTTCTCTAGTGATTAAAGGCTTTTTAAAATGTTTCTTAAGGCCTTGACTGGCTATCAGATTTAGTCGTTCGATGTGTCAAAAATTGTATGTGTGTTCAGAAAGTGTAATAGTGTGGTCAAAAAGTGCATATGTGTGACAGATTTTTTGACAAGTGTGTCCGATTTGATAATCTTCTGGAAATTTTCATAAAATAGTTGTTTCCGTGCAATCAGAGTTGCTTTTTGTAAAGCATCTTAACAAAAAAATTATAAGTCATTTTTTTATATTCCAAAGAAACGTAAAAATAAATTTGGGACCGAGAATATTTGTAAAGATGAGTTTTTTGTATGACAGTGTGGCATCCAATCACACATTTTATTGCAATTTTCTCATGTAGGACAGAATTCTATCAGATTTGTATTTGACATAATCGCACAATTTTGTAGGATAGTCAGTCATGGCCTTTAGTTATATAAAAGTTTAAAAAAATTAATTAAAAACTTGAAAAAAACGTTCTCTTTATTAAAAAAAATGAGAAAGAAACTCTTTATTAATTAAATAATGTATATGTTTAGAGCCAATCAATTTTAATAATACCTTATTTAAAGACAAAAGAAAAGTATGCTCTGTAAAAAATTGGGGTCCGAAGAAAAATCATTACTTATATTACAAAAGGAATCAAATAAGAAATATCGACTTGAAAATTTAAAAGTTATATACTAAATAGCGACAAAACCAGACTTATTCTATTAAAAAAGTAAAATTTTAAGATTTTATTCCAAAAAGATTTGAATAAATTCTGAATCGAATTAAAAAAAAAATTATCGTAACTCTTGATAGCAAAATTTAAATAAAAATACATTTAATAACAAAAGTGTCTACACCGAACAAAAATTCACACAAAAATTTAATTTTTTATACTTCTGAATTTTTTGATATTTACTTTGTTTTACATTTCTTTTTTTAACTTTCAATACCTAAACAATACATTCTAACCACTTCTATCCCACTGTGCCAATCACATACACATGAAAAAAATAACCATAAATATTTAATAACATACATAAATACTTAAATAAACCAAATTTACGTGCATACGAATATATTTAATCATGTATGCAAAACAATATAGACCAATTGAACAATCTCTAAACTAAATACGAGTATCTTATTTAAAATTTATTAACTAGTTTATAATAATAACAACAACAACAAAATGTCAAATCGTATATGTATAAATAAATCTTTGCTGAATTTCCTAACAACAACAAAAATTATCAGTTTAAGGCAAAAACTATGAAACAAGTTAAAATAAAAATAATTAAAAAGAAGAAGAGTAAATCTATTAAAATATGTAACTGAAACTAAATAAATAGCTTTATAGTAATTTAAGTCTAAAGAAAAAAAGAATCAAATATTAAAACAAAATTTTATCTATAAAATGACAAAATAAGCGATTAAACACAATTAACCAAGTTAAGAATATGAAAACCAAAACTAGAAAAGAAGAGAATCAAGAAATAGAAAATATTAAACAAATATAAGCAAAATATTAACCCATTCTTAACCGCAATGTAAAATTATTTTGGAATTTTTTTAAGCAAAATAAAATGTTTTTCAAAGAATCAGACTGAAAATGTAATGTAAATTTTGTTTCTTCACTGAAGAGAAGCACAATCCTACTGCAAAGAAAAATTATACGACTTTAAAAAAAATTATAGAAACAACTGACGTCAAATATATAAATATACGTATTTTTTGTCATTTAATAGCATTATGTTTCGACACTATTATTCTTTATCATATTATTTAAGTCTCTTATAAGTTGTAATACTCAATATAATAGTGAAAAATTAGTTTTAACAGTCGCGTAATTTTCATTACAAAATTTAATATCATTGTACTATTGGACTTCATATAAAAAACATTTCTTTTTCGTTTATTAAAAATAATTTCTAAAATTTCTATCTCTCTAAATTTGTTTAACGATTATGAATGCAAAGATAACATCGATATAATAAAAAGTGGCTCCTCAAAATAAGCGGATGTGAACTGCTTAGTTATAACTGAAAGTTAATCTTTATTAAAAAACATACAAAAATGTGTTAAATATTTGCTTATATTTGATATATGTTTTTGAGAAATATGTAAAATTCGTATTCAAGTTTTAGCACTAACTACATACATACTTATATACAATTAAATGACCAACAATTTATTACTAATACAAATTGAATTTACTAAAGATTCGGTAAATAGTATGCAAACACATTTGTTTTTGTTTGTTTTAAGTCATAAATAGAACTTATTTAATTACGGGTAAAATAGAATTTTAGGAATAAAAAAACACTCTAGAAATATATATTTTAAAATTGCTTCTTTAATTTTCAAACAAAACGAAAAAAAATTTTGATAATTTAATATTATTTAAGAAAATAATTATTTGTTGCTTTACTTTATATATTAAATTTCCTAAAAACATAATACTTTTAAAAAAGTTTTTATAATATGTTATGATAGCTTTTAAAGCATTTTATTAACAAAAATTACCTTCAACTTAAAAATTTGGCAAAAGGTATCTTACTTGAAGAAAATATTTTAAATATTAATCAAAAGTTTTCTAAAAATTCATCAAAATGTTGTTTAAATAAATATTTAGAATAAAAATGCAATTATTAATGTTAAAAACTTTTTTTACAATATCAAAAAATGGGTTTTTCTCATTCTAACTTAAAAATTTTTAACAACAAACAAAAATCTTGATTCGATTTTACGAATCTTTATAAAGTTTGTTGATAGTTACGAAGTTTTTTTCATTAACGATTTATAAATTTATAAAAATAAATGATAAATTTTTAAATCTTTTATGATTAAAACCTGGTATTCTGTTCAATACTTCACATGAAATTCTGACGAAATACATATAAAAAACACTAACGTGAACTTTTCATAAAAAAATGTTGCAGAAGTAGTACTCTGTTCATTTTGTGAAAAATATATGATATGTATCAGAGAACTGATTGAAACTATTCACATTTGTTGTCTCTTCACAAATTCATTTTTTTTGCATTGCCCTAAATCGACAACAAAATTAATATGAAGTGCTATGTAAATATTCATTTTTTTTTTATTGCCTTTTGTACAATTTATTTTTGTATTGCGTTTACATATGTATCAAGCAATAAAATAACATGTTGCCATATGAAAAGAACTAAAAACATTCACACCATTCGCTCAGTATTCGTTGCTTTTTGTGTGTATTGTTTGTAAAAATTCAGTTTTGCTTAAGGTTTTGTTGTAGTCAAATTAATTTTTCAAAAATAATAAGTGCCAGGAAGTTTTAGACCAAATAAATGGTGGTTTCTTTCGTACAATTAAAAAAAATTTAAGAAGTAACAAACATACATAAACCTATGTTTACATATTCGCCTAAAATTAAAAAGAAACTAGAAAGAATAAAGGTACTTTTTTGACAAAGAAAATATCGATTTTGGAGATCAATTGACTTGACTTTAACATTTATTTAAGAGGTAACAACTTGAGATAACTACAAAGTTTTTACCATAACTTTATTTAGAAAAATATAAGGAGGCTCAAAAATTTTGTTGGCTTTAAAACAAAAAATATATGAGATAAAAAAAAGTTAAGCTTAAAAATGAATAAAATTTTTTTTTAAGTTAAATATCTCTTTAACCATTAAAGTTTTCATATTAGAATTAAAAAATGTAAAAATCGGTTAATATTTGCGAAAGTTACATGAACCGAAAGGTTTTCTCACCCGACGTATTCAAATTTGTTCCACTGTAGTGCCGCCTGTGGTCAAATTTTATATTTTTGAAGACAGTATTGAAAGCATAGCTCTTTCTCTATCGATGCTCCAAGTTTTAAAGAGATCTGATTAGTAGTTTCAAAGTTAAATACATATTTATAACATACATACATATGTACATTAAAACATTTTATACCATTCGGTAAGTACTTGTTGCCTGTGGGAATGTAAGTTAACTTATGAAAATGCATGAACTGCTTGCATATGAAAAGTGTTATAGATTGCTTTACTGAATTCATGTATATTGTGAACAAAAGGCATTTTTTTAAAGTATTCATAAGCACAAAATAGAGTATTCAAACTATTCAATGATATGTATCTACAACATTTTTTATAACATATACGGTAATTGTTTTATGTGAAATTTATGAGCCGTTTGCTTTGAAAGTGGTGTAAGTGTATTTTGTTTTTATATTAAGATATATAAGGTTTTGCATTTGAATACCTTGAGTAACTTAATTAACTACGAAAATTTGTAATGATAAAAACAATAACAATTACAACAGATTTTTTTGGAAAAGGTTTAATTTTAAAAAGTTCATAAATTGTATTCATTTTTATCAACAACTAATTTTTTGTCAAAATGGACTTATACCGTTTTAAAAGAAAACGGCCTATTTTTGTTTTGTTTACAAATAAAAAACCAATGTTGATACTTTTGTGCAAGAAAAACGTCTAAATTGAATTAAACCGTGAGAAAGACATCATTATTGCATGTTAAATTTTTCAAGTGAAAATACCAATGTTGCTCAACAAATTTCACAAATTCGAACAGAGTACTAGGCTGAAGGGGGGAAATGTTTTAATTAAAACTAAAGGCAACATATTTCAGTTATCATTATTTTAAAATACTAAAATTTTTAGACATTCTTTACACAAATGTCAAACAGTTCGGATATTTTAACTATTGTTAAGAATTATTTTAATGTCAATATTTCAGCAGAAATCGTCATTATATTTTTAGTCATCCTAATCATTTTAGCATTTGATCGCAACTAAAATGTTTTAAAAAAATTCTCTGTAATACACTGAGAACTTTAATTTTGAAAACAGTAAAAAAACTTTGGCGAAACTTCCTTATGTGATCCTTTAACAAAAAATTAATGGATAATATAGCTGAACTTTTTTTTAAATTAACATTTTTTTAAATAATTTGCAAAACGTAAAGTTTTAAAAACATTCGAACCATTTTTTTAAGAACAGAATTTGTCAGATCTGTTTTGTTTTTTGAGAATTAAATTTTACCTTAAAAAACTTTTAAAAATAATTTATATATTTTAATTAAATAAAATTAAAATATAACTAAATATATACATATCGTTAGACTATAAAGAAAAACCACGTAATTAAAACAAACAACAAAACCGATATTTAAAACTATTTTGATGCATTTGACTAAAAAGAGTTTCTTAATAAATTTCGAGAATTACTTTATTTAAAATTGAAAAAGAATACCGAAAGTAATTATTTGGGGCCACAGCTTTTGCCATTGAAAAAGGTTTCGCAATTCTTAACAATTTTCAAAAAAATCTTTTTACATTGTTTCTGCATATTTCCTAACGATATATTAATTTATGATTTCCCATTTATATCTTGTATTAATAGGTATGTTAAATTTTAAATCACTTCTTATTTAATATAATAAGTCTTAAAATATTTTAAATTTAACACATTCTCACATATATTTAAATATAAAAAAACCAAAATATAGATAAATGCAATTTTCTTTAGTATTAGAGAAACTATTTATACTTAATAAACAAAACTCAAAATAAAAAAAGTAAAAACAAAAAATAGTTTTAATTGTGTTAAAATAAACATATACATATATTAATAAAATTATGTAAAGCAAATAGTTATTAAATTTAACAGACAAGTAATAAAAATTGTAATCATATTCAGTGCAAATATACGAAACATATAAGAAATATTTATAAAATAAAAAAAAGAACGCAAATAAAATAATAATAAAAAAGTTATAAAAAAAACTAATAAAATATGAATAAATTGGTAAATAAATACATAAATAAAAACCAGTATTGCATAACTTATTTTAAAAATATTCAATGTGTTTTGCCGAGCCCAGATTGTAATGAAATATTTTTCACAATTTGTGTATTTAATAAAAAGGTTTAAAAAATATTTATTTATGTGGACGAATTTCGGAAATTGCAAATTTCCAAATCATTTTTTATTTGTTATCGGTAGACATCTTAAAAAACATCTTGAGGTTAGATATGAAAATGTTTAGCTTTTTTTGCCATGACTTTAACGCTTCTGCAAAAAAATATTAATAACAATTACGAAAAGGTACGCTCATGGAATTCTTACAAGACAAAAATAAACAAAATGGGTTTTCCAAACATTTTATTGGAAAAAAACGTTTTAATTACTTTTAAAGTTTGCTCTTTCATGCGCTCACGCTGATTTGTTATAAACAATAAAAATTTACGATCTTACATGATCATGATCAAGCGTGACCATGATCAATTACACAGGTCAACAGCATAAAAAGGCTTGAATAACCACTATATAGATTTGATGCATCATGGCAACCTAAGTACAAAAATGGTCAAATTTTCAATTCTATGGAGAAGTTGTTTTTTTTTAAATTTTTAAGTAAAATTCAAGATTTTTTAGACGTTTCTCCACATAATTAATGATAACTCAAAAAAGGTTAGTCCGATACTACTAAAATAAACTTAGAAAAATTTAGATTTACTTTAATCCGTTTATATATTGTGTTTCAATCGTCTCAGTTACTATAACTCAGTTTAGGAGTTATAATAAAAAATTAAAGCAAAAAATATATTTTTTACGTGAAAATAGCAATTTTTGTTTGTTTTAAAACAACCATAAAAATCGAAACCGGCAAAAAAAAGTTCAGATTTATTACTTTATCACAAAGCCACATGTAATAGCAATAAAATGACATATCGGTCATAAAAATCGATTAATTATTTTTCAATTTATTCAAAATTAAGTGAAATCGCTCATTTTCACAAAATTTTAGTCAGTCGTCTTTTTTTTTTGCTTATATCTCAGCTGGTTATTGATGGATCTTGCCAGTTTCCAATACCAATTTTTTCGAAAGCATTTCCAAAAGTTTGATACCACATACAACCCTAGGTGATCAATGGGAGCTACCTAAACTTGATTTCATCATACACACGGACAGACAGACATGGCTAAATCGACTTCCCTATCTAAAAAAAACTTTTTTATAGAATTTAAAATTTGAACCATATTTGTACTACTGCAACCACAATACATCAAAATTGCATAGTGGTTTTTCAAGCCTTTAAAATGTTTTCAATCTTGTTGCCTTGTGTTATCATTCACGTTGATAAGGTAAGCGGTGTTTCCTAGCTTCCACTAATCGGTATCTTCTTACGTATGATAATATTAAAAATAACATGTTAAAAATATTTTATTTAATAAGAAAACAACATAACGAGCCGACTTATTTTTATAAATGACCCAAATAGTTTAACGACCACAAATCGCTCCATTAAGGCTTGCTTCTCTGTCTGCGGACTTGTAAGTGGCTTAGACTATTTAGAAATTGCAATTTCAATGTTTATGTATGAAAATGAAGGCCCCAGCCAGAAAAAACAAATCTTAAAGATTAAAAACTTAAGGCTTTGCTCGACCAAGACTTATATCAACTGCAAACGGAAATTTTAAAATCATTTGGAGAAAATCAAGCGAATATTTCCAGACGAATTAAAAACCTTGAACTCAACCAAAAGCAAGGATGTTACACTTAATTACGCCAAGAGACGTGTTAAGGTAGCCGCTTCTGCAGCAGGTGGATCTATCTGTTCTGTTTGAAAGATAATAAAACAAAAAACGGCCATAAATGCGACTCAAGTTCATACATTTGGACCATGACCCTTTTGTCTTACAAATTTAAATTTCCTTTTAATAAACAAAAAATTTCAGTACAAAAACTAATCAATATAAAGAGAGGGGAAAAAAAGGCAACATTTCCTCAGAAAAAAACGTTAACAATTCGATTTGTTATACCTAACGTCTTTGACTTGCTCTTCCATAAAGCTAGCAACTATAAAAAGCTGTATAACGATGTTAAATGTTTAAAATTTGCTCTTTATTCCAAAGTATTTAAAACAAATTATGATCAACTTTTAAAATTTGTTACCAATATAAACATCGATTTATTGATTCCTCTTTTAACGTTAATAGTTGCTAAATGTAATTTAGGTTCCATTTGAAAGAATTAACACCATATAAAGTATGATTTTTAATATACATATGTATGTGTAGGTACTCACACACTGATTAACTTTTTTACTTTAATACATTTTTTAAAAATGATTTAAATACATACGAACTTTGTGATTGGTTACTGAAAAAAAAAATCCAATACAATCCACTAATTAACTTATAATGAAAGAAAAATTTTATTAAAAATAAAAAAAAAACAAATTAGTAAATAGAAATGAAAAGAGCAAACACGTTTAAATTATTCATACATATATATGTATGTATTTATAATATTTTCATTTATTTATTAAAATGCTTTTAATTAAATTAAAAATTAATTCTCTTTTCAAGTGTGCAAATGCAGGTATCTATTTTCAATGTTACATTTATTATTTATGACAAAAACTAAAAACAATACAAACAAATACCAAAATGATATTGCAAGAAAATATTTTTAAATAAGCTAACAAATAACAACGAAAACCATTAGAGAGAGAGAGAGAGAGAGAAAAATAGCTTAATTTAATATTACAGTATGATGTCAGGACCATGTTTCCATTCTAGTATAACAATTTCATTAATCTCTCTTTCTTCAACATTCAATCCAGTTGCACATTCCGGTTACTGGTTTAGTGGTAAATTTCTCTATTATTTTCAATTTTTATATGGCGAAAAATCTGTTTACGACATTCTTATGCTAACAGCAAAGCATGTCTGTTGCATGCAATACCAAACTGGTGTACATTTTATGGCAATGACCTTAATGAAATTGATTTGGTTTGTTTTACTTGTTTTTCTTTATTCGTCAGTAGCATTTGTTCGTTTATTGTTCTATTTTTTTAAGTCTCTTATTTTAACTTGATTTTCTGTTTTGTCAAGAGAGCTGCAGATTCTTCTTCCTGTGCAATTTTCTCTCTAATCCAATTATGTGCGGCACATACCAACAGCAGCAGTGACGGTATTAAAACCAACAAAACCAAACCCAAAGAAACACTGGCAACACGAGCATGATGTTCTTCTTTACCTAAATTTGCATTTGATTTGTATAAAATTATTGTGCAAAAAATTGTTTGCAATAAAAATGAGATGATTCAATAAAGTTTAGTTTAAGAAAGATATAAAATGATAGAAAAAAATTATTGCAACTTTACACACAATTAATCAGTTTTTTCTGCTTTGTTTAGTTTGTTTCTTAAATAGTAATTACTTAATAGAGTAGTAATATGGTAAGAAATAAAAGTAAAGAATATTTGATTGATATCTAGATCTTTTGAAATTGTACTTAAACTCTGAAAATGTGTTTATAACGAAAAACAA
Source organism: Paykullia maculata (assembly GCA_003055125.1). NCBI lineage: Eukaryota > Metazoa > Arthropoda > Insecta > Diptera > Rhinophoridae > Paykullia > Paykullia maculata. The sequence continues at coordinate 1,900 of NDXZ01037387.1, read as the reverse complement.
ATAGATTATTAAAAAAATAAGGATATTAACCGAATTAGCACAGTTACTTATTTCAATGGTATACAAAGTGGCGCAAAAGTATTGTCGCAATGTAAATATGGCATAATTTTTTAAACGGCGTAATGTCATTATACTTTATCATCTATGTTGTAGACATGCGATGAAGGGATACACTCCTTCAAATAAACTTTTCGTGAAAATAGAGATTATTTTTTATTTCTAACAAAATGGTAGCAGTTTTTAAGTTTTGTAGAACTGTTTAAAAAATTTGAGTTCGTTACATTAATAGTTTTACTTATTTTTATTTAATAATAAAAAAATAATGTTTATTTTTGTTATAATTTTTTTTACAAGATGTTTTGCTAACTTATCCTTTAACTGCGTTTTCTTCCATTTTTATGCCCTACACAATCACAGGTAGTACCATTTTTCGAACAATTCTAATATTTTTTGTAGCTTTTATACCATTTTTAACTTTAAGGATATATATATGGAAGGTGAGCGTGTCCTTGCACCGAATTGGAAAAAATTTGATAGACACATTGACCTTACTATAAATGTTTTGTGTACGCCATTAATTTAAGAAATTTTATTTTGTTCCACTTTTTTTTAGTTTTTTGAAAAAGGAAATTTTTGTGTTTGGCGTGTCATTGATCTGATTTGAATAAAATTTTGTGAAATCATTGAGAGTATCACATCCAATGTCTATACAAAATTTCATGAAATTCGATTTTTTTCAACCTTTTATTACATTTTTTAATTTCAGGATATATGGGAAGGACACGAATCCTGAATATGTGCGCCAAATTTTAACCCTTTTACAATAACTCCTTTTATTTATGGCCAGTCGTTATATGAAATAGGTCACTGTGCGGCGTGGCCTGATAAATGCTAAATATCTATTAATCTATTGGTATAAGAAACAAAATTATTAAAATCAAAATGAATAAAAAAATTAATTTCTTACAAAATAAGACTCGAGTCAAGTTCCTAGAATAAATGGTTTCGATTGTAAAGACAAAGAAATAAGAATTTTTGTGAAAAATCCCTGTTTTTCCCAACTTCATCCTCAATGAGGCACGTGCTAGCGTTATCCGATTGGACTGAAACTTTGTCAATCGCATTTTCTAGTTAATTGGCACATTTTAGGGGGGTGCCTTAAAAGATAGTCCCTAAAAAAATTTGCCATATACCGTGTAACCACCCTAGTGCACATCCAATTATACCCACTGGTTAAAAATCATTTTGTGGTGACTATGTCCAACTTTCTATCTATTTGACTAACAGTCTGTTCGTGTAACTAACGTATTGATGGCAACTTAAAATATTTTTTAATATAATTTGTTATACGTAAACCTTGATTGATTTAAGGACAAAACATTAAAAATTTGAATTATACTTTGCCATTTTCCCTACAAAATTTTCCTTTAAGAATCGAACTTGAACTTTAATAACTGTTTTATTAAAACGTAGCATTTAAATAATATGTTTTGATTGAAAAAGGTCGAATTTGACCGACTATAACTTTCTTACTATCCGCTCAACTGTCAGCTTTCCCTAATCAAAATTAAATATATAAAACCTGATAACAACGAGCAGATAGCAATAAATAAAATCAATAATAACACAAAAATTTAAAAAGCTTCAAATTGTGCCAAATGTATCACTAGGAAAAATTGTAAATATATTTAACGTTTCAGTTTTACCAAAAAAAAAAAACTACAATTGGACCAACTTTGCAATGTCTGCTTTAAATTTTTTGATTCTTTCCTGTTTAATATGATTTCATTGTTTTCAACTTGGCCAAATGAAATTGAAGTACATCACTACGTCAATTTCCCAACATTTATTACCTTTTTTATACCCTTCACACATACACATGTGTTAAGGGTATATATAG
>NDXZ01037378.1:0-10825 GCA_003055125.1 Paykullia maculata | reverse complement strand
CCTACATATGTATGTTAAATAACTAACCTTGAAAAATCTGTAAACCGGCACACTTTTTTTCTAATTTTTTTTTTAATTTTTTAAATTTTGACTTGTGTTTTACAAAGGAACCCTACTTTTTATGGGAAAAAGTAATCTTAATATATAAAATTATGTGCAAATTTTCTTTGTAAATAAATCTTAGTTAAATTATCTACTTAAAAAAATATGTTAAAATAAAGAATTTGTCCAACATTTTTATTGAAAATGTTAAAACTAAAACAATTTCAACCGAAAACTAAAGCACTTTTTCATTATAATTTATAATTGTACATAATATGCAAATAAATAATAAAAACAAAACCCTTGGAATTTGTGTTAAATTTTTAACAAAAATTTTCGAAAATTCTCTTAAAATGCTTTAACCAAAATTTTAAGATTTTTTTGCAATAATTTTTACCATTATATTTTAAAAGAGAAATTGGCAAAAATATCCTTTTCATAAATAAACAAATCAAAGTTTTCTGTAAATAGAAATATTTTTACAAAACTTCTTTACGAATAAAAAAAATCAATTATTTTTCTAAATCCTACATATTTGCATAGATTGTTTTAAAATGTAAAAAAGAGTTACTTACATACCTGTATAACACTATCCCTTCCCAAACCAGCCAAAACTTTACGGTTCAGCTGTTGCTTTCTGGCCGCCGCAGTGGCACTTGCCAATCGCAGACCACCACCACCAATGCCGGTAAGACCAGCAGCTGCAGCCGCTGCCGAAGCCAAAACAATTTCGTCTTCCTCGTCGTCGTCGTCGTCAATTTCTTCGTCCTCTTGATCGTCGAGAATATTATCGTCGTCTTCGTCTAAGCCGGAACCGCTTAAATTGAAATCATTGACAGCTGCTGTGTCTACAGCGTCTAATTGTTCTTGAAAACTTAAATCTAAATCTTGGGGTAGTTTAGCATATTTCTTGTGATTTTTCATGATTTATTCATGGGTTAAAGTGTTTTTTCTTAGATTTTGAAATCAATGGCAACACTTTAAAGTACAAATAATTAAAGTAAAAAAAAAAAAATAAAACACTTGAAAATAATTTAACTAACTCACACACGCACGCACTATAGTTTTAACAATATTTATAGAGGTTTACATTAAAGGAAAATTAGTAAAAGTGTTTAATTTAACGGTTTTTCGTTTTTTTTTTATTTGCAATTTATCAAACTCAATTCTTTAGTAGTTGTTGTGATTCTTGTTTAGAGTTTTTTTTTTGTTGTTTAGAAAGAAATGAGTCATTTATAGACAAAAAGAGGGGTTAGTGGATTTCTTTTGATTTTTTTTTTTTAATTTAAATTTTTTTCTTTTTTGTAAATGTTATTTTAGGTTTGCTATTGAATTTTCTTTTATTTGTTTATTACTGTTGTTGTTTTTTGTGTTTTTATTTCTTTCTTTGCTTAATTAGGAAAAATGAGCACACAATCGATTTTTTGTGCCTTTTTATTACGCTATAAAACCATTCACTAATTCACAAAATGTTTTATTCTCACTGTGGTTGTTGCTTATAGTATTTTAACTACATGTATGTAGGTACGGAGGTATAGAAATTATTAACAACAGGTTCTTCTATAGTTTTTATATTCAGATTGCGATTTTAGCACAGCTTCACTACGACGTTTGTTAATTCACAGCCTTTGTGTCACTAATTTTAATGGAGGCTTGTATTAGGAAAAAAAAAACCTTTTTTACAACACGTTGTTTCATTGAATAGTCAAGTTGTTGGAAACACGAACACTGATACACATTCTAGGCCACATTGGCTCCACCACGATTTCATATAAAAAATTACTTTAACTTTTTAACGAAACAGAAAAAGGAAGAAAGTTTTTTCTTTCTTCCTTTTTTACCAAAAAATTTACTTCCTTCTTATTTTCTTATTGGTATTCTATTTATTAAAAAAATTGTTTATTTTATCCAATAATCCTATTGGATTTGACCACATATTCCAACTCAAATCACAAAAGTTTTTTTCTTTATTTTCCTTTAATTTATCCGCGTTTATGAACCTTATGACTCCACTAATGAAATGCGTTTGTTCGCATCGCTTACATTCTCTTGCAGCTGTCAAATAATTTTATAAATTTTGTCTGTATTTTTTTTACATTTCTTTACTATTTTCACCCCATCAAAGCGCAAAATCCCTGATAAATGACGTTTCGGTTGTTTTGTTGAAAATTTGCATGAAAAAATTGCATTTCTTGTTAATGTTGTGCTATGAAAGTACTTGTAGCTGCGTGTGTGTGTGTTTTTTGTTGTCATTGTAAAACTGTAATAGATTAATGAGAAATTTTACCTTAAGTGTTGAAAAGTTGTTTGTTACAAAATAAGTGTTGGAAAATGGTAATATGTTAACGGTTAATTTAAAAAACCACTGTTTCGAATAAATTTCTTATTTATGCGTTTGTGAAACGAAAGCAATGTTGCAGTAAATTCAAAATATATTTAACATTGCCGTAATTTTTTTAACGGTAATAGTTTGTAGTTTAGAAGCAATTTTCCCTGCTAAAATAAAACGCAGTTTAACATTAAATTTTAAACTTTTTGAAAGCAAATTTTTTTAGATTATTTTATTATTAATTTGTTTTTATTTTTTATTTATTTTGTATATTTTCTTTTGTATTGTTGCATTTCAATTAGTATATAAACTTGATTAATATGAATTTGAGTTTGTTGTTATAAATTTTCACATTTTTCTCTATAAATTCTGTAATTTTATTAAAGATAAATTAAAATGTTTAAATAAATCTAAAATTTAAAAAACTTAAAATTTCAATAATAAGTAAATAAATACAAAAACTAGAGCTGTTTTTAAAAATTAAATTTTTATTTTATCAATGGTTTAGAAAACTGGATTTTTATACAAAATTTGTTTTGAAAACATTTGATTAAATAAAAAATTTCGTTATAAATAACGAGACAAAAGTATAGCTACCACATAGAAATAAATTATTTGTTTATAGATTTTTTTTAAGGTTCACTTAAGTTTAAATATTAACAAATATTTTGTATGTATATAAATTTGTAAAAAAATGTTTTATTATATTGTGATAATTAATTTAATTAAATCTTTTTATTTATTTATCAGTTATAAAAATACAAATTGTTGAAAATGCTTGAAAAATATAATTTCAAATATTTGTATGTATTTTTTGTTTTAGCCTTTATTGGTTTTTGTATTGTAGTTTATTAAAATATATATTTTTTTAATTATAATTTAGTTTATATCATTTATAATTATGTATTTTTTTATGTGTGTATAATTAGAAAATAATGCATGTTTTTTTTTAGAAATATTTTGTGTATATAATTATTTATATTAAATTTTATAGTAAAGTGCTTGCTAACCAACCTTTTCTGAAACTATGACCGACCCACTTTTTCATTTTAAAATCTAACGAAAACTTTTTATATTTACAAAAGAATTTGCGCAAAAATAAAATACAGTAGAAGTTAAAAGATTTGAAAGGTTTCTATAAATAGAAAACTTACATAAATCAATATAAAATAATAAATAAGGTCACACACTGATTCATCCAACATCCAAGGAATGACTATTATAAAGAGGTTTCTTTGTTAGTTTGATATATATTTATACGACCGATATACACACTAGAAACCGTCTGTTCAATATAAAGTAAAACGAAATTACAATTCTGCGGGAAAATTACGGCATTCGATATCGATCGAAAATAAAAAATTCTAATTGGAATTCCTATAACAAATGCAAAGAAAACTCGCATGTTCGAACAAAATTTCGACCAATGTCGAATGCCGGAATTTGTCCCCTGTTTCTTATTTAAAATTATAAATTTTACGAAAATTATTTTTGGAAAAAAGTTATTTATCGTAAAAAATATTTATAAAACTTTTTTAACAGAGATTAAAAAACAAAACAAGGAATTCAATTGTTGTCAGAATCGAAACTAAAAATGATAAAAAACTACTTAACTCTCAATGCGATCGAAGTTTTATTCTTACATGAGTATGGCCGACTTCCTAAACGCAAGTTGTAATGCATATTTACAATGCATAGACTTCGTAAATGCATACGTGAAATTTCTGGCAACGCCTAATGTTCCTATTCGGTTAGCAACTCAGTTTGATGAGTATCAGCTGTCAAAATCTTGCATCAATTTTATTTTTTATGCAAAGCAGGGTTGTACCTAAGGCCGTCGATTTATGCTTTGCAACTTGCGTTTAGAAAGTCGGCCTTTTTGATGCTTTTTTCTAGAAGTTCTAATAAGAATTTATTTTAATGTGAGAATTTGGCGCCGGAATTTAAACTTAATTCGAACATACAACCGATAATATTGGAATTTAGGCCACTTATTATTAGTTAATTATATTAGCAAATTAGTTTTTTATCGTTATTAAATTAAATTTCGAAATCAATAGAATTTTCCGTCAATCTAGTTGAGACCTTTCTTTCTTTTAGGGTGGTAACATTGTTTCAAAAATTTTAATACAATTTTCCAATATTTGTATACAAATATTTAAAAAATGTCATATAATTTATATCAAAAATGTTTTTTTTTTTAATTTTAGTTACATTTTTTGTAATGTGTGTTATTTGTTTTTTTTTTAAATTTTATTTTTAGAATAAATACAAATTTTTGTTTAGTACATTTAATTAATAAAATATATTTTGTGTTGCATGTCTGTATATATTTAAAATAAATACTGACAACTTACAAAATTGAAGTATGTATGTGAGTTTTTTTTATATGCTAACTTATAATATTTGAAAATTATATAAGGGATATTGGTTTAATCGCTTAAATGCTTTCTTTACCTCTTAAACTTTAAAAATAAGCGATTAAACGAAAACCCCTATTGTGTTTTTTTTAGGTAAAATTTACAAATTTGTATAGATTTGTTAGTAATATTAAATAATATTTTTATTTTAATGTTTTTATATGTATGTATGTTTATATAATTCGAGTTTTTTGAAAACTATTAACAATATAGTATCTAAGCATAAGGAATAGGGTTAAATTTTAAGCTGATGATCAAATTTTAGGCTTGTTAAAAAAAAAGACTAGATATAAAGTAGAGTTTTGTTTATTTTTCAGTTTTTGTTGCTAATGGAATAAGTCTTAATATCTGTCAACTCTCACCGCCAAAAAGAAAACTTACACATTTTAAAATATAACTTACGGAAAAGTAATAAATGTTAAAAGGTGAAGACTAGATAAAAATGTATTGAAAATCTTAATCTTAGGAAAATATATGTATGTATGTATATGCATAAGTATATTTGTTTATATAAAGTGACATACATGCATATTATTACCAGTGACAAGTAACAGTATAATTAAAAAATTTATATATTACGAAAAAAAAAAGAAATTAACTGCCTGGCCCACAAAACGCGAACGATATTTTCTTTCGAATAAATATATTTCAAACAAAAACAAAAAAGTTTTAAATAGTTTTTGTTTTATTCGAAAAACAAATCTTTTGCGTTTTGTGGGCCAGGCAGTTAATTTTATAAAAATTTTTGAATGAAATTTGTTAACATTTTTAGAAGATCAGGAACATTTTCAAATTTTTTTTTTTTTTAAGTTTTATATCTGACAATTGTTGAACTTTTTTTTATTTAAAAAAATTTTATTTGTACTTAAAATTTAGAATGCAAATAATTTTTTTCCGTGTTCGAAAAAATTTCGAACTTAAGTTCGAATTTTCGAACATCATAAAAAACGAAATATTTGTAATAACTGTTTAAAAATATATGCAAAAATATAAGTGGGTAAATATTTTGTTGAAAATTTCAATTTTCGAATGTGCTAAAATTAAAAAAGATCTAACTCGCTATGCCGCAAAGTTACGAATATTCGAACTTCATAAATTAATTGAATGTTGTTGTATTTGTGATTTTTTTTAATTTAAAAAAATGCTTTACTATTTTCAATCTTGTTAACAGTTTTCTTTATAAAAAAAATCTGCATTTGAGTGACCAAATTCTTAAAAAAAATATTAAACAAATAATGATAATTATTTAAAAATGTCTACATATATAAATAAATAAAAAAATTGTTGCTTCAAGCAGTGGACTGACTACAAAATATATATAAATTATTTTTTTGTTTGTTTTAAAACAAATAAATTTTTTACTATGTTAATACCTGTTTAATAAATAATGCTATTATATGGAAAAAAATTACAAAACAATAATTTTGTAAATGCTTTAAGTACAAAAAATTTAAAAAATAAAACTAATATGCTGGCAACATTTTTCTTGTTTATATTTAATTTAAATCTATGTATTAAAAACGAAGTTAAAAAAATAAATTAAAAAAATTTTGTTGGCAATTATTTTTAAATTAATTTTGTGTAGTGGCGTGTCTTCTTATTAATTAAGGATAAAGAACTATGTATATTTTATATATCTTACAATAACTTTTAAAGTTATTGTTGCTTATTGGCTTACAAAAATAGTTCTTAATACCTATTTAAAAAAATTGTATTTATTCTTCTCAAAATCAGTAAGTTTTGAATATATCAAAAAAATAATAATAATTTTTTTTGATTTCAATTAATTTATTTAAAAAAAAATCATGGCAAGCTTGTTTGAGTGTAGTTTAATTTTCAAATCAAAAAAGTTTTCAAAACTTTTCATATATCTTTACAAGGTTGGTGAAGTTTACATCAATCAAAATTCACCTTTTTTAACCTTGTGTATTAATGTTGTTGCAATTGTTGTTCTTGCAATTGTTGCAAGAGTTGTTGTTTTGTTTCGGCTTTAACCGTTTTATAGCGATCTTTCTCTTCGGTATTTTCGGGGGGTTCACATTCAAACGATGCCATCGATAGAGTGTTTTCATTTAAGACCAGACTATTTTGTAAATATGCAATGACATTTGGTAACTTCTCAAAGGGGCATTTTACCTTTTTCCATTCGTTAAATTCCATTACTTGTTTGGCTAGCTGGGAACATTTTTCGAAATTGATATGATTGTTGGGAAGTCTGGTAAGAGCAAAAAAATAAACATGAAATAAAATAACGTTTTACAAAAGTTTAATGTTTCAATGTTTTTAGAAAATGTTTGATATTTTCTATATTTATAAGAAATTTATTTTGTTATAAAATTCCTTTAACGAAATTTTCTTAATTTTTAACACAAAAAAAAAAGACAAAACCCACCTATTTGAACAGCCCTCATTGAGAAAATACAAGTCCTTAACAAATAAACTAAAAAATGGAATGATTATACGTTCTCTCTCCTCGGTGGCACCCTCGGAACGCCACATGGCCGCCTTTAATGTGGAACGATAACTATTGAAGTTTGAAGTGGGATCCATTTGATGTTCCAAAACCGAAAATTTGGCTGATTGTATCTTTGACCACTGCAAAACCACAAAAAGGAAAACAATATTTGTTAAAATCTTTTAAGATCAAAACGAAAAGAATATATTTGAAATTCCATTTTACCGTCTTTTTTAGTCTTGAAATGGGGGCTAAATTTAGACCAGCTATGATTGCCATAAGACTATTAAAATTTCCAATATTAAAACATTCCCTGGCTGTCTCAATCCAATATTCAATAATGCGTACACGTTGTTTCTTCTTAGGAAACTAAGAGGACAAAGTAGAAGAAATCTAAATAAAAGATTTTACAAAAATTATTGTGAGTTTTAGATCTACCTTAACAATTTCGGAAGCCGTTAAATAACTGAGACGATTAAACCACTCCACATATGACTCTAAATTTCTAGTCTTTTTCATGTCATTCAAAGACGTTTGCATTATTTGCTGTTTCCCTGTTGCAGCGCCGCTACTTGTTGACGATGATGCAGCATTTTTACTCATAGTATTTTGATATTCCTTGGCAAAGGCCTGAACAAATTCCTCGGGCCCTATATGCGATAGCCGTTCCAATTCTATGGCTGTCAGTTGATGAGCCAATTGAGCACAACTGGGACATAGATCCATTATGCCAAATATGCCGTCATGACTATTAGGAGAATCCGAAGAAGTCACATTCGAAGTGGTTGTATAAGAAGCAGGTGTGTTAGAAGAGGCAATATTATGGGAAATTTGAGCATTTATTAAATAATGATGATGATTCTTTTGCGCTACCGAGCTTTGATCATGACTATTTAATGCTTGGACCGCAGATTTTGTTAGAGAATTGTGACCGGCAGCATTGGAGGAAGAGGTCGAAGAGGATGATGAAGAATAAGAGGCCGATGCTGAAGTGCTATAGTGGGGTTGTGTTATTGTAGTGAGATCATTTTGTAGTAAAGACTGTAGAAATTCTTCATATTTTTCCAGAGCCGTCAAACGCTGTACCAATAGCTGCAGTATCCTCGAGACCTGTTTGCCCAAGGCATTATCAATATATACACATTTTCGCGTTAAAATGCGCACCTGTTGCATTAAACGTTCATCTCGAAAATCGTAGGGAAAAGTTTCTATCCATTCCGCCAATAGACGAATACAATTTTGAGCAGATTTTTGAGTTTGTGTCAGCATTTGTCCCGGTTTCCGTTGCAACAGTGGCGAGTTAGTTGAACAGAGAATTTTTAAATGACCTGCATCATCTACTTGGTCCTGAGCAGTACCAGACTGCTGTTTATGCTGCTGCTGCTGCTGTTGTTGTTGTTTCTCCCATGTTTGTGATATTTTGGCCAGCAATTCGTGGGGTCTTATAAACAGCCTCACACTCAAGAGAAACGAAAAGGTATAAGTTCTCTCGGGATAATAGTCAGATGTTGGTACCATATGTTCGATTAAGGCATCCAAACTGGCCGCTGTCAGCTGATCATCATAATAAACTAAACAGCGGTCATTGTTTGGGTCTTCTGCAGCATCTGTTCGTTTTCCTACCTTGTCAACTTCATCGATACCTTTACGACTAGTGTTGCTATTATCTGATCTATAGAGCGTCTGTGGTTTAATGTATCTGTATTTTGAGGCATCTTTTAGGCTTTGTGGCAAATGTATACCACTGGTGTTTAAGTTATGGTGTCCACTAACACTAGAACTATCACGTCGATGTGTTTGGATTTTGGAGTTTATATTTACATTGGCTGTGGGTTGTTTCCCAGATGATGATGATGATGTTGATGTTGATGATGATGGTACTGTTGTTGTTGCTGTTGCTGTATTTACGTGTTCGTTGTTATTTGATTTTTGTTGTGGTTGTTGTTGCTGTTTTCCTGGCAGTGTTGCTGTTGTTTTAAAACTAATTGATGTTTTAGTTATATTTAAACTGTTGCTAATCGTTGTTGCATTTGCTGTTGTGATATTGCTTGTCTGCGAGTTAGTTTGTGTAATAATTTTCTTTTGTATTGCCGTTGCCGTTGAGGAGCTGCTGGTGGCTGTTGCCGTGGCATTTTTATTATTGGCACTGGTGCGCCCATTTGTAGCGCTATTTATGCCGTTATTCGACATTGGCAAAAATGTCTTAAGTACAATTTATCGTTGGTCCATGTGTAAAGAGAATTAAAAATAAAATCAAGCTGCATATGGTGTTAAGGGTTGAGTTCAAGAATACTGAGAAAAGAAAGTAATAATATAATGAAAAATTAATTTGTTTTATGTAGCTGTAAAGACTTCGAAAAAATCGATAAAAAGCAGGATTCAAGTATTCACCCAGCAAACACTAAGGTTTGCCTTAATTTCTTAAATGTCAAAACAGAAAGACGAGTTTATTTTTAACCAAAAAATGTCATTATTTTCAAATTATTTGGAATTGTTTTTTTTAATATAAATTGTAATTGTGGATTGTTAGTATTTACATGATATCCCCCATATTTATAAACAATTTTTAAGTTTATTGAAGCTTTATTATTGAACGAAATTTTCATACAAAATTTGTTCAATAAACCTTCAATAGGTTTAACATTTTTTTATAAATATGGGGGTATATGTTTAATTCTGATTTGACCAGCAGATACACAAATCAAAATTCGTAACAGAGCTTTATAGTTCTTTCTTAAGTTCTAGCACAAAAATCGTATTAACCTGTGTTTAGTTAACAAAATTATCTTACTTCAAAATGATTTAAAAAAAAATTCGTTTAACTAACAATTTTGTTTCTTGTTATAGTTATTGGTTTTCCAATACTGTCTCAAATCTATTTTAGCAAAAAAAATAAAAATAAATGTTTTGTTTCTTTTATTTAAATATACAAAATAATACCTTTATATGTATGTATGTATGTACATATGTATCTAAATGTTTGTATTTACGTGCACACCTATTTTTGAAAGTAAAACCAGCTTAATTAACAGTAAACATTTTTTAAAAGCAAAATGTTTCGAAACGTTGATGTTTCTTATTTTTATTTTTGTTATTTTTCTCTCTAGTATTCCAGTTAAATACAATGTATGTAGAAATGTACATCTAAATGAAAAATTCATATTGTTAATGAAGACACAGCATGTAATTAAACAAAATAATAAATACATATTAAATATGTACATAAAAATGTTCTAGAACATATCGCACGCCGGCCGCAATAATGGCATTATTCTCTATTTATTTAGTTGATGCAAATTTAAAAGAAAAAAGTGATTATGGACAAGGATTTTTTTTTTTATTTATTCTAGCTCAAGTTTATTTTTATCATGAAGAAATTAAATTTGTTTGTGATAATTAAATTGATCATAGAAAATGTTGTTTAAAATATTACATATGGGCTAATGCTGCGTAACTAACGCTACATTTGTACGCGTTTTTAGATTAAAACATAAAAATTTTGGTCTTTCAAAAGAAATACCTTTAACTTTTTACGTAGTGTTTAGTAGGATTTTATTTGTACTTTCGAATGGCATAAAA
>NDXZ01037310.1:0-13210 GCA_003055125.1 Paykullia maculata | reverse complement strand
AAAGATAATACAGTCAGCCAACAGGATAAAAAAATCTTGTGAAATGTAAAAAGTGAACATAAAACTTCAGCTATTAAGTTAAAAAACAAAAAACTGTCATAAATATGTATATATGTATGTATGTATGTGTGTTAATGTACTTTAAGAAGAAAATCTACTAGTAAAGGTGAACTCACTCATTGTGTCTAAACAAAAATTTTGACCGGCCAATTTTTTTAATATTACTGTGACATCTAAAACTCAATATAAAATCATTTGTCCGGACAAAATTATTGTTCAGACACGATGAGTGAATTCACGTTAAGATCTTTATACTTATGCTAAAAAAAAAGTACTTAAGAAAAGTCCAAGTAAACAGAAAACTATAAGTAAACGTTTTTGAATGATAATAAATTGCACGGTACTGTTTACACATTTAAGCGTTAATTATGTTTAAAAGAAAATGATGGAAAAATAAAAAATATTTAATCAAAGAAATTCCACAAACAAAAATGTAAAGAATCCATTCCTGTTGAAGGGATTTGTGTGAAAAGGAATTTTAAGGAAAATCATTATTTAAAGAAAACTAAAAGAACTATTTGCAGTGAAAAGTTTTCTTAAAACATTTTTTTAATTAAATAATAATGATAAATTGCAATAAAACTTTATTGGAAAAAAAAAATTAAACCAGTTGTAAACCCAAGCAACATAGTCCGACTTTTTCTTGACTTTAACGGTCGGATTTTGGTAGAAGATATTTCTGATTTCAGTATTTTTGGTAAGCTTCAATCCATTTTTAATATATGTAAGTATTTCTAGTCGCTAGATTTTCAATAATTTTACCGGCCACATATCGGGGTCTTAGAACAACTCGTAGCCACCTAACAGCGTTGCAGCGACGTTATTTGCCATCTCCAAACATCAGGTTCGGATTCAGCGCAGCTCAAGCTTTTAGAAAATGTATCCTTCTAAAAGCTTTGAGTATGATGCTACGCTTGACTATAAAAACCACAGCCAACTTAAAATTGAAGCAATGACGTATGAATGCAGATATTGGGGAGCGTAAAAGCGGAAAACTGAAACACCAGGTATGTGTTGTAGTGCAAGTAAAATCAATTTACCAGTTTTACAAGAACCTCCAGAACCGTTGAAAAAACTTCTAATGAGTCAAACAAATGAGTCGAAATATATCCTACAAAATATTAGGAAGTACAACTGCTAATTTCAGATGACATCGTTTGGAACAGACAAAGATATGGCTTTACCAGGTTTTTCTCCAACTTTTACCATTCAAGGACAAATTTACCACAAAATGGGATCTATATTTCCAATTGAAGAACAACAAGCAACATTTCTTCAAATGGGTGATGAAAGGATATTAACAGAAAGACGATGTGATGTGATAAGAGGTGTCCAAAGAAGCATTATTGAAGATTTACAAAGATTAACACTTTTTTTCTCCTATTTAAGTTTCAGTTAATATATAAACCGGAGAATTTTGGTAAAAATATATATCAACTTTTTGTTTAATGGTACAGGTTAAAAGTTAACCAAGTATTGTGAAATACATTTTAATCTAACTAGCGATTAAAGCTTTGGTTATGTTTTAATTCTACATTGTAAAAGTGGCTGTTAATAAACATATTTTGCAAAAAAATCTTCAATCTAATTGATTAATCACATTTTTAATATAAAACTGTTTAGTTTGTCTTGATAGTCTCGCCGTGATAATGTTTTTCACAAACATAAGAACTGACAGATAGACGGACATAGTATAATGGATTTAGGATGAAAGGAAGTGATAAGTTAATGATTTTTTTGCATTTGTTTTTTAAAAGAACTTTTCGTACCTTTTTCAAGTTATAACAAAGCATTAAAGCACTTATTTGAATGTTAAGCCGCTTATCTAAATATTAACGTAATCGCCAATGACATGCTTTTGTTGAAATATACAAAATCTGTATCACATCTTTTATTTTTTGCTAGACATGAATGTCTAATATGATTAAATGGTTCCTTTCATTTAATTATTTAATTAGTCATTTCAAGTTGCTTACACGATATCATTGTTTTTTTTTTCTTCTATTAAGAACATCATTAAGGACTCTCAACAAAAAATGTATCATGTATGTACTTAATGGGACTCAAGTGTCTGTTGTTTTGCTCTTTTTATTTCATTTTTTCTTCTTTGCATCCATTCAAGCTCTAGAAGTGTTTCTTTTTGCGCTTTATGTGTTCTTAGATAAAATGAAAATTTGCTCAAAGGTTTAAGTAGTTGTATAAGTAATGTGGTCTCAATATTATGAGCAGATGGACTTAGACACTTGAGACGTCAAACATTTAACAACAATATTAAAGAGGCAAAAAAAAACAGAAAAATATATGTAAAGGAATTTGCAGTGGTTGGAAAAAGGAACTCATTAAAAAATGAATACATTTAGGAAAATTTTCTAGTAAATTTAATATACTTAATGCTAAAACTTAGGCATGGCAATATGTGCATCACGTTTTATTTCTATAAGAGAAGTTTTATTTATCAAACAACCACACCTGTAAAATTCTAGCTTATTTACTTCTTATGGACATAAAATTATCATTGAGAGTAATCAATAAATATTTGTTTTGATCGTAATACAAATTTTTTATTATAATATTGTCCTTACAAGAAACTTATATGATTAGTCCAGTCATTTGCTGGGTAACTAGTGTATGCCTTAGCATACTATACGTTTGTATATCAGGGTTGTAATATCAAAAAATGTGCATTTCCCGAGGAGGTTATTGATAAACAAAGAAATGTTATGGCTGGTATTAAAAAAAGTATTTTGTTACTTTAAAGTGCTAAAAATTTTTCTAATATTTTAAAATAACTAATTATAACTTAAGATAGATGTGTCTCATACATATTTTTTTTTCAAATATATCGTGATTAAAGATTCGTGCCTGTTGTTGTAAATGTAATCACACATAAATATTTATGTTTATATCACGCTTATTCACTCATAGTGATTAAAGATTTAACTAATTATGATTACGAATGACACCGAAAAATTCACGACATGCACAATCAAGAAATTGGTATATGTTTTGTATTAAAAAAAAAAAAAAAAAAAAAAAAAAAAAAAAACAATAATAACAATTAAGAGCGCTATATTTGCCTGGGCCAAGTCTTATATTCCCTACACCATGTGTCGCCTAATAGTATAATTTTTTTCAAATATATTTTTGTAGTTTATTTTAAAGCTGCAAAACAATACTTTTTTGTGTAAAAATATAAAAAAAAATTTTTTTGTGTAAAGAAACAAAAAAAATTTTTTTTTTGTGGGGAAAAAAGGAGGCAGTCGTCTTTTTTGCTTATATCTATCTCAGCCGGTTATTGATGGATCTTACCATTTTTCAATACCGATTTTCTCGAAAGTATTTTTCAAAAGTTTGATACCACATACAACCCTGGATAACCTATGGGAGCTACGTAAACTTGATTTCAACATACACACGGACAGACAGACAGACGGACAGACGGACATGGCTAAATCGACTTCCCTATCTATAAGGATCCAGAATATATATACTTTATAGGGACAAAAAATGGCCCTACGCTCCCTCGACGAGTGAAAGGAAGATATTTTTTTTTTTTTTATAGGGTAGGAAATGAATATTGTAGAAATTACAAACGAAATGACAAACCTATATATACCCTTACTACATGTGTGAAGGGTATAAAAATCCGTGTTCAAACTAAGTATATTCAAGACACTTTCGGCCGTATCTATAACGAAAAATTAGAAGCTACGTATACATCGCACACAACTTTCTGCTCACTAGCAAGCCGATTAGGCTTAGCAGGGTGTTGGCAAAGAGTTTCTTTATAAAGAATATCTAGCTGCCAATAATAAGAGTTTGATTTTTAGTTAACATGAGTTTAGCAAAATGGATAAAAAAATACATTAAAAATGACACTTATGCTAACTCCATGCTAATTTTTTGTTATAAATACGGCCGTTTTTATTTAGGAAAAGAAAATCTTCAATTGTTATGTTTACCAACTTCGATAGAAATGAATGCTTCTTTTTTTGGACTAAAAATCTATTAAACATCAACAATTCGTTAAATCTGGCAACAGTGCCAAAAATACACGATAATTACACTGTGCGACAGCGAAAAAAGTACACAGACTTGGCTATATAGGTTCGATAGTACTGCGTGAGCTGAGTAAAACCCTTACTCCGTTTTGCAATATTAGTTCGCAATTTGATTTTATGGGCCTCAACATATTGGAAGACTTGGTGAATTTTCCGAAAAATAGTACTATAACCTTTTAGCCAATAACTCATTCAGACTTAGTGATAGCGTTTTAATGTCTTTAACAAAGTTGTAGGTAGGTATCTAATGAACTACTCTTTGAACATTTTATCGCCAGAAAAAAATTTTTTTGTATATTTTTTAAGAAAATGCAAAAAAAAAATGGATTTTTTTACTTTTTTGAACATAGCTCGCAGGAATCTTTATTTTTTTCTATACTATCTTTTGCAAAAATGTAGCCAGAGTAAAATAGAATAATTTTTGTGCACAAACTTATATAATCTGAACATGTTCAGATGACTTATATAGCAAAAATTGGCAAACAAATTTTTTTTTTTTGGAAATAATATAACAAAACACCTTTTTTTCTATTGTTTTATGTTGTTCTATTTGTTTGATATATTTAAAATATATTTGAGACCCCTTTCCACTTTATCTAAAAAAAATCGAACATTTTCCTTCATAAAACGGTGTTTTTGGCAAAAAAAGGTAATTTTTGCTATATAAGTCATCTGGACATGTTCAGATTGTATAGATGTGTTTACAAAAGTTATTTAATTTGACTCTAGCTACATTTTTGTAGAAGATAGTATGGGAAAGAAGAAATATTTCTAAAAAAAATCAATTTTTTTTGCATTTTCTAAAAAAATATACAAAAAAAATGTTTTCCGGCAATAAAATGTTCAAAGAGTAGTTCATTAGATAGCTACCTACAACTTTGTTGAAGACATTGAAACGCTTTCACTTAGTCTGAATGAGTTATTGGCTAAAAGGTTATGGCACCATTTTTCGATAAATTCACCAAGTCTTCCAATATATTGACGCCCATAAAATTAAAACGCGAACTAATATTGCAAAACGGAGTAAGGGTTTTACTCAGCTCACGCAGTACTATCGAACCTATATAGACAAGTCTGTGTACCTTGCAAAAACTTGTTTTTTGTCGCACAGTGTTATAGGAACCATACAAATAAAAATACATACATACATACATATAAAATAAGAAAATACTCTCTCGAAAAGTAATAAGAGTCTTGGTAAACTGTGCAAAAAAGCACAAAAGAATATGTGAAACGTACTTAAGAAAAAGGTGAAGTTTATTTAAAAGGATATGCAACTAGAATTATGTTGATGATGATGATGACGCCGATAAAAGTCATCATAAAATAAAACAAATGACCTTTATATTAAAACATACATACATACATACATATATTCTTTTATGATTACATACAAGCACAACGTCAAACTGATAATGCTATTTTTAGTATAAAACTGTTTTTGTTTATTAACTCTTTGCGACAAAATGTAAAAGCAAAAAGTTAACAAAAGGAAACGGAAATCTAAAACATTCTCGTTTCCCCCCTTTGTCTTAGTGTCTTCGTTTGTAGCTGTAATTTTATTACGGCACCATAAACATTTAATAGTATCGAGCTTATGGTGGGTGATTCTAAAAGAGTATTTTTAAATAAAATATCTGTAACGAAATATTTAAGAAACCCTTAATTTAAATGAAATATCTTTAAGGGCCATCTTAAAGGGGTACATTAAACCCACCACAACGCCAAAAAAAGATATGGTGGGTATAAAAGTTTTGTCATTTTGCCTAAAATATGAAATGTATGTTCAAGAGTCTATATTATAGAAAAATTTTAGAACCTTATAGACTCTATAAGGTTCTAAAATTTTAGGCAAACTTTGACTTTGGCCTTTCGCCCGTCTATCCGCACGTTGGAAGTACGATACAAATTGAATGCCACAAGAAGTTCCTTAATTAAGAACATTTTTATCGCAATTTATATAAAAAAACTGTGTTTTTTAGAAACTATTAAAAATTTAATTTAAACCGGAATTGATTCGTTTTTCCTTTACTAATTGAATATACATATATATGTATGTGACATAGTAGGAAAAAAGACATTTAATTTTTTTATATCTTAAAATATTCTTTGCGAGTCTTAAAATATGGATTTTATTTTAATAAGTTTGATATACTTACGTAGATACATAAGTATACATATTCATCATATATTGACCAAAAACACACGTATTTATATATCTTTTTTAGGGGTGAAATTGCATTTTTTACTCAGTAATTTAATGCTTCATATAAAAAGACGTAAAGTTGTAACTTTAAGGATTTTTTGCTATTATTTTTTTCGTTTACAAGATTTATTAGTGAATTACGTGCACCCTTTTATAACTTTTTTTTTTAAATAAAAAGGTTTTTTAAATGTTTTTTTTTTGCTTTTTAGACTATAAAAATCCCTCATTTTTCTGTAAAAGCTGTAAAATAAGCAAAATATTAATATAAACAAAAGGGAGTAAAATTATTTAAAGCAGGGATGGGGATGTTTCTTTTTTAGTGCAACTAAAAATTATGATCAAAGCCAAAAATTTAAATTTAGCATAATCAGAATTATTTTTATCAAGTCGGCTTATACTTGTGTCTGTATTGAAAAAATTTAAATTAATAGAAAATAATTTTTTTTTAACAAAAATTTTAATGTGTAATATTTAATAATAAAAAAGTTTATAAAGTTGGATGTAATTTCACAAAGGAAAAAACTTCTAAATTGCTTTGGATTCTTTGGGAGTTATAAATTGTACGCCACTAAACGAATCTACTTGCCAAGGCATCATAAGATTTTTTTTTAATTAATAAATATGTATATTATTCGTTAACAGCCTAAGTGTCCCTTAAGTTAATCTATAATCAAAATCTTCTTAAGTAATACTACAATTTTGTAAATATATATTTCTTTCTTTACAGGTAAGTTTTCTTTGCCGTTTTCCAAGTAGGTAAGATTAAATGTTATCAAAAACTGATTATTTTAATATCATGTTAAGCTTGTCAATTGCACTAATTAATTTCTATACATTTTCCAAAATGATTCTTCATAAAGTTTTAATTGTAATCTGTGTTTTCTACAGTGATTTGATTTAGACTTTTACTGTTACTGTCCTGTCATTCATCGTTCATTTATTAAAGCCTGATTGGTTGGAGTGAGGTTGAACATTTAAAAATTTGTTCAGAACCTCGAATCTGTCATATCATAACTAAAAGATTGTTTCATTATTTTGTGTTTAATTATTTCTATATTTTTTGTTGTTGTTATCAAACTTGTTTTTGTTTTATTGTAGTCATTGAATAAACAAAAGACCATACAACTTTTTTTTTGTTTTGCTTTAAACAAAAGCATTCAATGTAGAAAAAAGTAATTTGTTTGTATATGGATTCATGTACAATATTATGAATTAGCATAATAGAAACAAGGTAAAACAGCACAAAATTAGAACGACTATTCACTTTTCATAGCCTTAAAGCTAAAAGAAAATACATAAGAAAAAAAAAACATTTATAACGAAAGTTTATTGCCAATTTTTATAAGGTCGAACGAATGTTAAAGTAAGATGTATCCTTTAATGTCGGCTGATGTATTCTTTTCATTAGGAATACAGAGAGTTACTTATGATAAAGTGTATTTCATGTAAACAGTACCGTGCATTTTAATATCATGATTTTTGTAGAGAAAACATATGTGTGCCGAACCAAAACTAGTTGGATGCGGAGAAAACTGTAATCTAGACAATAAACTTTGATTAATTGACATAATTAAACTAATTTTTCGGTATTATTAAAAAAATATTTATGCAACAAAGATAACAGCCATCATAATAATAAAATGATTTTGCAAAATTCCTAATTCTGTTAAAAACTTATAGACGGACATTAACCCATTATGTACCAGACCAAAAAAATGTTTGAATATCTTAATGAAACATTCATGGCTAATTACAGATAGGCCAAAACAATTAAAAAAAAAACATTTTTTTTACATGTTGTTACCGAGAAAACTCCTGGTCGAGATCTCGACCGCTGGGATAACAAGAGCATTCAATTTTCTAAATGATATGTCATATTTTGATATGAAATATAATAAAATAAATGGTTAATAAACCTTCTTATGAAAACGGATAACCTGAGATAATATACGAGTTAATATAAGAGCTAAAGCTACAGGTGAAACAAAAGATCAAGGAATTTAGTTATTATTTTCATTTATTGAATGTTAACAAATGGTAGATAAAACAAAATTATATAAAATTGTTATGTTAAGTCTTGAAGCAATTACCAATATGTAAATTTATGTTATACTTAGCACAAGTATAGGCAGTATACTTCTTGTTTATTTTGCATCAATGATGTTGGGTGGTCTATGAAGTCGTCGTTACTTTCGTTTTCTTCATTAGACTAAGTAAATTCGGTGTTGTGACCAGTTTAACGGATAACAACAGAATTTTTATTATAAGGTTCTTATAATCAATTTGACTCATAGGCTTCTGTTTGGTTTTTCAGCAATCATGCCATTTCCATGCATTGACACTAGGGCTGTCCAAGCAGGTAACTTTAAGGTAGCCACCACCACCCTTTGCCTCTGATTCTAATTCGATAATTAGTGACAGTATTATCATGTAAGTCAACTCCGCCCATATAAGTACGTATTGTTATTAATAATAAGGTTGGATTATCGCAGCGGTCGAGATCCCGACCAACCATATTCAATGCTATTTGGCGATCAGCTGGAGTATCTGTTATAACTAGTTTGTGTATGTTAAAATTTATTTCAGCTGTTGCCTTTTTTATTTTTATTTTATATACAAGAAGTTGCAATTATTTAATAATATGCTAATTTTGGTCTATTTTTATTTCCTTCAAATATAAATTCAGGTCGGAAAGTTAATATGCCAAACTTAATTATAAATTAAAAAAAATTATTTAATTCTATTGCCTTATGTTTCTTATAATTTAATGAAAAACAGCAAAAATTTGTCGGCGAGATCTCGACCGCTGGTACAAAATGGGCTAATAAAACCAGTTTTTTATGCAAAACATATTGTGGCACAGGGTTTCAAACTTTAGAGCTGAAATTTTGAGCAGGGCCCTATTCCACAAAACAACTTATCAACTTTTCACTTTGCACTTATTAAATTTTTCGTGAACTTGCAAAACCTTATGTTCATTAGAACTATAAAATTTGATAAGTTGAAATTGATAAGTGTAATTTGCAAATTTATTGCAATTTTTTGCTATTTGCGTTCCACGTACGTTCTCTAGTGCAAAGTTAAGGAAAAGTTTGCAAAGACTTTGCAAATAATTATGCTGTTTTGTTCCACAAAAACTCTATTATTCTACTTTTGCAAAGCAAATTTTCATAAGTTTATCGCTTTACAAATTTATATTGTTATAACTAGTGAAGCTTTCAAAATGTTAAGACGTAAGTTTTTGTTCGACGATAGTGAAGGCGCGGTTATAACTAAAATTATAGAGACCGAATTAATTTTTCGGGACTATAAAGCTTTAATTTAAGATAGTGCTTTTGTTTAAATCAAATCGAAGTTGATTTCATTTTAAATAAAATTAGAGAAAAATTAGAGCACAATACACAACGCAAGTTGCAGCTTTGCAGTTTGCAGAACCATCCATAGAGTTGAAAACTAGCAAATAAAATATATTTTTTTTCTTTAATCACATATAACACTGCAAGTTTTTTCAAGAACTTCTCAGAATTAGGGATAATACAGTTTGTGGGTCCTTTTGACCCAAAGCAGATATTAGGGTTAATTTTTAAAAATATTTTAATATGTACTTCTTATTAAATAAATTACATACTAGGGTTGGGCAAAAATATCGATATATCAAATTTATTTCTTGCAATTTAGTTTTGATATTTTTGAACTCAGGTTTTTTATTTTGTGCTATTAGTTTGTAAAAAATCTTCTCTTCACAGTCTTTATCGATTAGACTGTTAGACTGCTTGTATTGACAACAACGACGTGCTTCATTTTATCCCATTAAATGTATTTGTAAGTCTATAGCAACAGGATTCTATTTACACCCGTAACTATCAAGTGTGAAAATTAAACATTTTTATATACAGTTTCATAGTTGGGGTATATTCAGCGTTAGCTGTTCTATTGTGCATAAGTTGTTAATAGTGTTTCGATTACATTGTATTGTTTATAACATATTATTAACAAAGTTTTATTAATTAGTTTGTAAGGTTTCCTAGGTGTCTTCAAAAAGAGTTGCCTTAGCAGTTAATCTGACAGTATCAGATAGTAGAAGCCGTTTGACAGGTGAACACATCAAACAGAAGGTGCTCCTTGTGACAGTATCTGATAATTACTGGTTCAATTAAATTTGTTTATCCCCTTACTTCGTAGTTTAACCACAAATATAGTTTTCTGTATTATATGTTTCTATGTAAACCGTTAAACATTAATAAAAATTACTTTTGGTTGCACAAAATTCGTTTTTTCTGTATATTATCGATATTTTTAAATCAATATATATCGACCTCGATCAATATTGAAAAAATATCGATAAAGAAAATACCGATCCATCTTTAGTAAATACGTATAATTGTGAATTACCATACAAATATCCCCAAATTTTGATTAGGAATAAAACCGCGATTTTTCTTTAGTTTTTTGTCTATCACATTGCACGATACTGCACATATAAAAGAAGGTATTTAAAATATTTCTTTTTATTAACTAAAAGATTTTTTTATATGAAATTTGAGTAAAAGTTAATTATTTTATTGTTAATTTATTAGTTAAAGAAAATTTAAAAACTTTATATCCTAAACTTTATACTATAGTTATTAGCGTTGAGGTTTTAGCAGTCAAAGAAAAGTTTTGTTTCTCCCTTGTATTATAGAACCCTCTCATGATCACTTTTTTGGGCCAAATAGGTATTGCCCGTCCGGCGGTTTGTCACTGTTAAATTAGTCATTAAATTACAAGTCTCACTTTTGACCTCCAAGTCCATATGTGCAAACATTTTTTATGGACTTTTAAGCACTCGCGTTTTAATAAGTTTCAACAGCAACAAGATTCATTATTAGCAAAAATCACCTAAATGTATATTAAACCGTTGACCGTATTGGCATTTAATAATATTAAGTTTTATAAAAATGGAAAAATATCTACTGAATTTTAAATTTTCTTTTCAAAATTATACACAAACAAATGAGGGGGCTTAAAAGCGTTTTTTGTTACAAAATTACTCGTCTTTAGCTATTTTCATAACTTTGCAATGGTGTAGTATGTAAAACATACAACTCTTTAACATAATTTTACAGGAAATAGTTTTTTAAAGTATCTGCTTTTCATTTGATTTACTTATCTTTTTCCTTTTCCTTTTTTCTTTTTTTTTAAGAAAACTCGTTTTTTTTAATAAAAACTCCCAGAACAACTTTATGTACTCATTTACTTTCACATGATTATGACAAGCTTTGTTATATACATTGTTCCCGGCATCTTTTAAAACTTTATCTACACCAGGAATTTAGGAGAAAACAAAATTGTAAATTGTTAAAAAATGTTCTTCTTTAAATTGAGTTATAAAAAACTGCAAAGATATTTAAAAAACGATGAAATTTTCGTTTGATGCGAAACTAATGTAAAGGGATTTTTTAAAGTTCACTTTTTTATTTTCATCTTTTGTTTGTGTGTATTGTCTGTTAGGCTTTAAGTGTAAGTTTGAAAAGATTTAAGTTAATAAAATGGTTTTACAAATATATGCAAAACATAACATGTTAAAATGCTCCCTTTGACTGTGACGAATCGTTAATACAATTTGCAAACTACATAACAGTTTGCCAAATGTTTGAACTTTAATAAAAAATTAGGGAGACAAATATTATTATTTTCTTTTAATTTTGCTATAAATAAAGAAAAAAATCTTTTAGGAATGTGAATTGCTTAAATAAATAGAAAAAAAAGATATCTACAATTTATCACTAATGTATTTTATAAATGTGTTTTTCGATTTTTATTAATAAAAATTTAAAAAAAAATTTAAAAATTATTTTTTGAAATTTACAAATTTTATCTACTTTTTATAGCCCAAATAAGTACAAAATTGTTAAAAATTTATCTTCTTGATGTTAAAAATTTTAACGTGAATGTATTGTGGTTTTATAAATATATTAATTTTTTTCATAACAGTGAGCTCACGAGATTGTCAACTATATGTATTCACTTACATACATATGTAAGTATGCATAAGCGTGGGCTACCATCCCCAAAAAAACAATCGTGCTTGACCGTCAGTAAAAAGGTTTTTTACGATCCCATTTCTAGTGAATATACAAAATTTTCTACAAACGCATATCACACATCTATTATTTTTTATAGCTGGAGTAGCCTTATTGTGGGCAGCATTTATGTTTATACATTTTAGGGGGTAATTTAGTTTTGTTTGCTGTTTGCCACGACAGATGGCTTAGATTTTTTAACTAACTCGAGTGTTTGTTTCGGGCACATAGTTTCTAGTCTATTTATTTGCTTGATGACTCCTACAATGTTGGTGATGTTCAAGATGATAAAAAAAATGGCAATAACAATGAGAATATTGATACAATGTTATAAAAGCTACAATAAAATTTAGTTGTATGAAAAATAAAAATAAACATTGTTGTTAACATATACATATTTATTAAGCTGTATATAAGTTAAGAAGAAAATAACTTTCGATTTTATAATTAATTCAGTCTTATACACATAATGTTTTTTTTTTATAATTTGCAAAAGGATAATTTTATTTCATATACATATTTTGAATAAATTTAAAAAAATAATAAGAATCTGGTGGTTTCTATATGATTTAAAGGGCATTCAAGCATGAATCTCCTGCCCCATGTTATTTCTTACTAATAGAAGTAAGTCGACAAACCCCTTTTTATTTACAATTGTATTAAATAGCAAGAAAGTATTTTTTTGTCGTATTGGCATTATTGTTTAAATATTTTTATGGTCTGTTGTTAAATTTTTAAGCTGCCCAAATGCTGCATTTCACTGGTTGCTTACACCAGATCAATGGTAGTCATTTCATTGCACAATTGTGCGGAGACAACTC
>NDXZ01037294.1:0-11694 GCA_003055125.1 Paykullia maculata | reverse complement strand
GATGACCATTTAAATGAAGGTTCCACCGCAATATTTTTTAATAATTCAAAGCTATAGGGTTGCCATTGTTAATCAAAATTTAAAAAATAAAACCGTGTTCAATATAGACGTGCATCACTACATACATTCACAAAATTTTATTAAATTCGGAAACCATCGAAATATTTCTGGTAAAAATAACATGAAATTACTCTACTGGAAAAAAATGTAATGTGCATTACGTAGCGTGCGTCACAAAGGGTTCACGACTTTTAATAAGAAACAACAATATTTTTTTGGCTCCAATTACGTTGTTTAAGATTTTTCTCACATTCATATCTATTTTAGGAATTAGATTTTTTGTGCTTTATTATGCAAAATTCGCTAAAAATTACGAAAATACACTCCAACTTAAAAGTTACTTCCACTTTTTGTAGCGTGCGTCACGAATCTTTGTGATCAATTATTTCTTAACAAATACCTGTTTAAAAACTAAGTTTTATGTCATTCGAAAGTACAAAAAAAATTCCACTAAACACAACGTATAACTTAAAGGTATCTCTTTTGAAAGACCAAAAAATGTTTATATTTTAATCCGAAAACGCGTACAAATGTAACGTTTGTCACGCAGGATTTACCCACATACCACTGAGAATGCCAGTAGATAACGACCTTTCAGTAAAAGGTTTTGATTTGAAGGTTTCGATAAGGTTTTCTGCAAATGTCAAACAGCTCTTGACTGAGAAGAGAAGAGACATACATTGATCCCCAAATCTCAAATCAAAGTTAAAGGAAAGGCTTAAGAGATTATTGGAATTTCGAAAAACTGCATTATTGAATTGGTTGGAAAACATTCGAATTACTTTTATGATGAGCAGGAAACGATCTTAATACCGGTTACTCCGAAATTAAAGTGCAGGATGGGTAAGAAATGATAGCAGAAAAGGGATTATGACCCATTATGCAAATAATACAAAATATCCTTTATTCTTACATAATGTAAACTTACCCCATATGGAAAGGAAGGCAATTCAATTAAATTGACTTATAATTTATACAGTTAATATTGTATTGGAGCTGTTGACTTTAACCATTAGGCCTAACTTTAGATTGTGGAAAAAATTAAAAGTTGCTTAAATAAGATTTTATATGTTATAACAGGCGGCTTTTGGTATATTTGAAAATTCTAATATAAATTAAGCTGATAACAGTTAACCAAAAGGGATTATATACATACAAATAAATCTATTGGCCTTAAAATATTTAAAAAAAACTAAAATTATATTAAATTAGGAAAACCAAATATAAGAAGAAATTAATTAATTTAATTAAAACAATAGCTAAACACAGAGATAAGCATTGGTTGGGCTTAAAATTGTATTTATGGTATTAAATATAATATTTGAAATACTTACATAGATACTGTTTTAAAAATATTTGTTTAAGCCACAAACATATAAGAATAATAAAAACTTTTTTTTACATGATTTTACTCTCACCCTCAAAGAGGAAAGGATGGTAAATTTATGTTGTCCCCCATTTGCAAAACAATATGAAACCTGTATATTTTTGCGAACAACTTTTTTTTTAACTGAAACCTATTTTAAATACGATTACAATTTTTAAGTTCAACACGTACAAGATATAAAAGGTTTCTTAACATTAAATTACAATTTCAGGTAAAATTTGTAGACTTGTGTAACGAGAAAAATATGTTTATTAAACATTTGTCACATATTTTATTTGCAAATATGCACTTACACGTACATACGCATAAAACAGTTTGCGATTTAAACAACCCATTTGTTATCGGTTTTGCTAGATTACCAGATTGATAATGCCATTTTAATTCATATTGTAAATTTGCTTCATTATTACAAAAGTTTTTGAAACTTTTGACAATAAAAATATTTGAAATCTCTTTGCAAATCACTTAACAAAAAACTTCAATTGGCAACCGGATATTGCATAAATAAGAACATTATAAAAAGAAATATCAAATTTGAAAACTTCAAACGTTTAGAAAAGAAAATGTTTTGTAGTTTTTTTTACTTCTTTTAATCTGACAATTTTCTATTTTATTTGATCAATCTACATAAAAGTTGATGTTTGTTCTTTGGCTGGTGTTAAGGTTGGTTGGGTGGTGGGTAATAGGTTTCAATATTTATATTTATTTTCGATGAAAAACCAATTTTGCCAGGAAGAAAATAAATATAAAAAAAAACAGTTTAGTTATTCTTGGCTGTTGTGTTATTGTTGTTACAATTTAAGATTGTTTCCCATCTATAGTTTAGCAATAAAACCAATAAAAATACTGTTTTGTTGTTGTAGTAAGTTTTTCTTTTTTGTAGTTGTTATTTTAGTTCCTCTTTAATCGTAAAGGGAGTGTAAGAGATTCAGTCCCTTTTATTTTTGGTCAAATCGTATTCATATGTTATTGACATTCTGCACTTGTTTGTATTGTAATTTTGTTGATTTTGTTGTTGTTGTTTTTCACAATTGTAATTTAAAGTTTTTGTTTTTGTTCACAATTTCTTTTTATGATTTTTTTTTTTGGTTCTTGCTCTTAGCAACATTGTTTGCAATAGATTGCAAATGAAAATATACGTTTTCATAGACAAAAAGATACAAGGAATGGAAAACCGAAATTGATCTAGAAAAAAAACAACAAAAAGCAAAAACTAAAACCCAAATTTTTTATATGTTTTGTCATTTAATCGCTTAATATCCAATTTTTTCGATTTAACAACGTCGTAATTTTAGCCATCATGTTGTGTTAATGTTTTTGGGTTTAAATTTTCTTGTTCTTGCAAAGATTTTACTGGCAAAGATGAGATGAAACTATTAATAATAGTTTTTTTGAACCAATATGTTTTACAACTTTGTTGTTTGTAAATATGAAAATTGCTTTCAATTCTCTTACGAAATTTAAAATAATATTGACCAGAGATGGATAATAAATATATTGTTAACTAATAAGTATTTTTTAAAAGCACTTATCCTTGATTTATATGGATAAATATGTGCTTAAAAATATTTTTTCATATCATATATTATGCCTGGCCCACAAATGCGAACGATATTTTCGTTTCGAATAAATATATTTCAAACAAAAACAAATTTAAACATTTGTTTTTGTTTGAAATATATTTATTCGAAACGAAAATATCGTTCGCATTTGTGGGCCAGGCAGTAAATTTTGTTAGAAAGAGGTTTCCTCCATTTTCTTTTTTAATTGCATATAAAGACATTGTAGTGTGTTTGACTAGCCGATGTTACCATGCCTTATGCATATGACTGGTTGCCTTAAAGTAAGTAACAAACATAAAAAATGTGTTTAGTTTGCTAATGAAGTTGCCAATAAATATCAGTGTATTTCAAAGACGTTTAAAGCTTCGTTTACAGCCGTCAAATGAATATTAAGAGTTAGATCTTTTTATCAAAAACACTTACGCAGAATTTTAAATATAATTTTTTTTTAAGCTAAATAGCTTTTCTGGCAACGCTGATTTATAATTGATAAATTGTTTTTAAGTATCTACTATAGCTTCTTATCTGGTTAAACTAAAACTAAGTTTAAGTCTGCTTATATTTTCATAACTTTCTTGTTTGTATGCTGTTGGTATCAATACTGCTTTTCCATAGAAAGTTGCACGGTGGCGTATAATTGATATATTTTGAAAATAGGTGAGCCATTTCTGAACGGAACATGGTACAGAACTTTCTAGCAATATTAATTATCAAAATCTTGCGTTTATACAAATCAGCCTTTGTAGCCTTGTCATACTAATTTTCAAGCCTAATTGCTTTTAAACAAAAAAGTTGTAGAAAATTGTGCTTTGCGTAAACGCTATTGACAAAGGTTGTTTCTTTAATTTTTAGATTTTCATTAAAACTATAAAAACAAAATCTACCTTTAATATTTCGTAATGTTTGCAATTTTAAAAAGTTAAAAAATTACAGCAAATAAATCAAATGCAGAGATATTTAGATAGTTACTCCTATAAACATCAAGACATACACATATATTATTTGTTTAATTGAACAGGATGTATGGATAAAAAAAACAGAAAACCTGACAATGTCCTTGTCTTGTTAGCAAATATAGACAAATTGTTTGGCAACAAAAGAAATTCAAATAAATTATTATTATCTTTTGAACAGATTTTTTCAAAGGCAAAGAAGTATTTGAACAGTGTAAAACAAAAATATTCCACTCACTGATATGAGTTAGGGGCAAAGTGTTGAAAATTTTTTTTTATAAAAAGTTAATAAAACATGTACATAAATTGGAAGATATTTTTATATCCTTCACTGCCCCATATATTCTGAGGCCTTATTGATAGGAAAGTCGATTTAGCCATGTCGGTCTGTCATCATTCTCTGTTGAAATCAACTTTTCTCAGTTCCCCGATGTCGTGCAGACCCGTTTTTGGTATCAAACAATCAGCAAAATCCGACAATTAACGAGATATAAGCAAACAATTTTTTTTTACACAAAAGTTATTATATTTGTGTGTAAGTCATGCCTTTTGGGGAATTTCAAAAGAAAAAAATTTTTCCAGATATAAGCAAAATTTTTTTCGATATAAGCAAAAATAATATGTTTCTTTTTTTTTATGTGTAAGACATGCCTTATTGGGAAATTTGAAAAAAAAATTTATCAATTGGCCCAGAATCAGCAAAGATATGGGCGAAAAACCTATATGGACTAAAATTAATCTCATAAAAAAATCAAGTTTTTTAATACATGTAAATGCGTACGGATGTATATACACACACATGCATACATACATAAATACACGTAGTCAAGGGTATATTAGATTTGGCACAGTCGCATATAGTGCTCTTACTTGTTTTATATTTAACTGTTTTTTAGTTAAAGTAAAAAAATTTTAATCAATTCGAAATATTTTTTTTTTTAATTTAAAACTTTAAGTACCAAAAACATGTGTAATTAATTTTAATTCTGTTTAAAAAAAACTAGGGTAATTTTGAAATTTCTCTAGAAACAATAACATGTCATCCATCGGAGGCCCTTTGTTCCTACTTGGAACCATTGGAATCAAAATATCCTTCGGAGGATATCGAAAAGCTTTAATAGATATGGCACGGTGATTGTTTACTTCTTGTTGGATTCTGTTTACTTCTTGTTGAATATCAATTAAGATGGCAGGCAAAAAGCACACAATAATGCGGACTATGCTAAAGGGCTAATAATCCGAATTTAGTGAACTTAAATCTAATCGAAAGTAATGAATAATTTAACAAAAAATTCTCTAAAAATTTTAAAATTATTGAAACATTTTTCATTTACCTAAATTTATATAAACATAATAAATATATTTGTTAACTAAACTATCCGTCTTAAAAGGTGTTTCAGGATAAGAACTTATAAAGAGTCTATGATCAATAATGAAAGTATTAGCAATAATTGTTAACTTTAATACTCAATCTAAATTAACATTAAATTATTAGTAATGTGTATTCGAAAAGATCACCTACCTTAAGTCATGTGCGTATTCTTAATATTTTCAATAATATTATTATCACTTAAGCACTTTGGTAAATTCGTTTTATTATATCAATACAATATGAACACAAAATAAAACAACAAAACCAAGAAAATAAACTTTCCATTAGTAATTGCTAAGAAATCATATTTCTTTCCTTTCATCTTGACAATTGACAACTGATGAATAATATTGTTAGAATTTGCCGCAATGGCAAATGAAACCAGTACAACTACAACTACAACAACCACAATAACAATGCCAATAATAACAATCATTATGGTAATAATAACAGCAAGAATAACAACAAAAACAAAAACATAATCCGCAATACCCAATCTACCATTAAATGTTGATTTGATTAACTTGTACCATTCGTATCCTATACCCTACTCAAGTTCAATGAGATTCTCTAGCATTACGATTACGATTATTAAGTTGTTGCCGCCCACAAAAATATTTGAAATACCAAATTCAAATACACATCAATTTTGAGTTGATTCCAAATGAGATTTTGTTGAAGGAGTGAGAAGTGTGAAAAGTTGTTTCATTTAAAATGGGCAGTGGTTTACTGGGTTTGTGTGTAAGTCTGTATACTTATAAAAAAACATGTCGAAAGTGTAAAGCACTTGATGAAATCACTTAGTATCGACATTTATTACCCTGTTTTAAATAAATTCTACATCTGTTGATAAATATTTATGTTTAAGGTGTTTGTTTTTTCTTTTCTTGTTTAACAGTTGTAAATAAAAATTATCTTATAAATGGAAAATAGAATTTTATCTAATTCGAGTTTTATAAAATAAAACATTATTAAAATAATAAATATTGTTTATTGTGTACAAAAATAAAAACAAGAGTAATTTAAGTATCGTCTTACTTAATGCTACTGCAATATAAATACACACACACACACAAACAATCAAAGCACTTTGGCATTATGAAAACGTAATGAGCTTTGAAAATTTGCGATAAAGTAATGGGAGTATCAAGAAAGTAATATTTTTTAATGTTTTCAATGTACGTTAATATAAATACAAAATGTAAGAACGATGCCAAAAGAATAAGAACAAAAAATAAAAACAAAAGAACAAAAGGAAAATCGCACAACAATAACTACAATTTAAAATTCCTTTTCCCATATATGTTACTCGTACTCTATGGTGGAATGCATTGAAGCAAAATGTATAGAAATACATATTTATGCGTTTTATTAGTTATCCCAGGAAATAAAATTCTTTAAGTATTTAACGACTATCGCTTTGTCGGCTTTAAGTATGAAATACTTGTAATTATTCAAACTTAAAAAATTACGTTAAAAAAGATGGTCAGAAGTTTCTTCTTTGCAAAATTCTATTATTAACATTAGTTTTCTGAAAACGTTTGTTAGCAAAAAATTGATCCAGATGTTAATTAGGAAATCTTAAAAATTAATTGCTAAACAAATAACTATTTGCTGGGTTGTTTACTTTATTAAGAGAAAGCATAAAGGCTTAAGTACTTGCACGTAGACTTATGTGAGTAAACGTAACGTTAAGTATATATAACGTAATGTCTCTAGTTACCTAAGGTTCAGACACGAACAATACGTTTTTATAATAAAAAAAGTTTTTTTTTTATACTTAGTGTTGCTTGTTAGACTAATATGACGTTTGTCTGGCCACCTTAAACTCGGAGTGCAGACCTCATTTTGTTATAATTTTAAAGGAGACTAGCATTAAAATAATATTGGCAGTTAAATATTAATTTAATTTTTTTTTTATAATATTTGTAAATCATGTATAAAAAAAATATCTTCCAAGCACAGTTATTGCCATAAACTGTATTTTAACCAGAAGTTTTTCGATGGTCTCCGATTTTGATAACAATTAGAGAAGTAGTTAACATTATAAAAAAGACTCCTATTGTAAGTTTTGTAACAAAAAGTAAATAAACATCTAAATATTTTCTTATATCCCAAATTTATTGAAAATATATTAAAAAAAAAAAATTATTTTTAAAACAATTTTTAATATTAATTTAATATTTACAAAAAAAAATTAACCCTTAAAATTTTACCAATCGTAATCAAAACTAATTGTTTTAATGTCTTTTACATAACGTTTCATTGTCTTTTACAAAAGTTATGACTTTTCCTACACCACAATTCCCAATAATGCAAAGCTACTGGGTTGCCACTGATTTTCAAAATTAAAAATGATAAAATAGATATATATACATATACGTATATACGTGCATTACTACATGGTAGGTCGGTAGGTAGGTAGGTTGATAGAAGGAGCCTCCAAGGGTCTCATGTCCCTTAGGACATACACTTTAGCCTGCGGTTGGCTTGTTGTGCACTTCTTGGGGTGAGAAAAAAAGAAAAAAAAGTAAAATAGAGGAGCGAAAAAGTTCGAGAAAAATCGCACTGCCCACAGGAATTCGTTCATTAAAACGTATTTCCTCAGCGGGTCCTATCCTACACCTCCTAGGTGAGCCACGTCCGGTATAGTATCCGACGAAAAACACTGGGCCCTTGTATATGCAAAAGCAGGACAGTGGCATAGGAAGTGTTCCATCGTTTCCATGTCCTTCCAGCATGCCCTTCTGTCGCTATTCTCCTTCACTTCAATCTGATGAAGGTGTCCTCGTAAGTTGGAGTGTTCTGTCAGTACACCCATCAATCTACTTAGTTTCGTTTTCCTTGTCCTATCCTCCTCAGGTCACCTCATAGGACTTTAGTGATTCTTCAAACTGTTTTATTTCTCCACAGTTCCTAATGGGTTCTTTCGCCCAATCCTTCAATTCGTCCTTCGTTGCAACGAAGGGTTTCGAGTTTTCTAGGTCTACTGCCTAATGTTTTCTAGCCTTAATCGCCAGACTATATACCTATTCATTCCCAAACACACCGCAATGGCCAGGTACCCCAATGATCCGTAATTGTGCATTACTACATACATTCACAAAATTTTATTAAAATTGGAGAATATCGAAAAATTTCTGGTTAATATAACATGGAATTACTCTGTAACTATAATTGTAATTATATGTTATAAAATTTTTACCCAATTAGTTTCTAAGATTCTTCTCATCAAATTAATAAGTTTACAATTTAAATAATATAAAATTAAATTACAAATCAACAATATAAAAATCCTAACATTTGATATTTACAAATAAAAAAACAAAAAGTACCGAAGTATTTATAACATAGAAAGAAAAAAAAAGTCATCAAACTGGTAATCATTTCATATATTGCTTCTTTATAAATAAAAAATGTTTTATATATCTTTTTCTATGTGGAAATATTTTGTCATGTTTCTTTACAGTTTGTGCGAAAAAGTAATAAAAAGTGGGTGCATTATATATCACTATGGGATACCGTAACGAATGCGAATATTTTTTGTTACAACAAACGTCTCTTAACATTAAAAATTAGAGTGAAATATGTATTGTGATATGAGAAAAGAGTGCTGACAAAAGAGGGGTTACATCTCACAATAAAAACTATTTGAATTACAAGTAGATAAGTAAGGATGTGTAATACATATTTCATATTTTATTGTTTGCTTCCCTTTAAACATTTTTTATTTATTGTTTCTTTTCAATAGTTTTATTTATATATATTTTGTTTAACGTTTTTTTTACTCGTCAAATCTTTTAACATTTTCATAACGCTTCGATACATTTTCTTTGACTGTTAAGTTTGTCATTTATTTGTAAAATGTTGTTAATAAAGCGAGAGTTATGTCTATAAAATGAAATACTTTTTTAGTAGGTAAAATAACAAAAGACGAACAAAAAACAACCTTAATGCTGTTTTATTGAAATTTATGAGATACACAGAAGGTAGTTTTTATTAAAAAATGGCCAGAAATAGATACAAATATTAAAATAAATTGCATTTCATTGGTCAAGTAAAAACTATTAACCTGCATCAATCAAAGTTAAAGTCAAATAATATTTAGCGAATAATAATTTAAAGAAAGTTATTTGAAGAAAGTGTTACATAACAAATTAATTCGGTTAAACAAATTTCAATAAAATTATCCTAATATATTTGTGGCAAAAGCCAAAATAGTTTTAGCTAAAGTAGAATATAGTGCAAAAATCTCAGCCGATCTTAAAAAATTTTACTATAAAAACCTTTAGCATAAACATTAAAGCAACAAACAAATTTTTTGGTTTGGGTCTACTGCTATTTTTTAGTTATAACTTTTAAATTTTTAAAAATCCATATGTTAACCTTTTGACATAAATATCTTAAAATGTTAAGATAATTTATAATTTTAACAGTTTATGTCAAGATTTCAAAATTTTAACAAATTAACTCATTCGCAATAAATTAAGCGGTGAATCTTCAGATTAAAATTTAACAAACATTTCATATTTATGACAGATAATTATGGATAAATATTTACTAAATAAATACAAAGTTAAATGTCTTTTGTACATCTCCTTGTTGATAGTTTCATTTAAATTAAGTATATTTGACATACATCCAAGTGTTTGGGTGTGTGTGTGTATTTTAACTCATTTTACAGAAAAGGGTTGGAAGAAGAAAAAAAGAGTCGAGAAAACTCTGTTATTAACTGCTAATTATGAAGTGCAGCAATTGCCACACAATGGTTTTATTTTTGTGGTTAAATTGTCGTGGCATACGTTTTTGCTTCAGATACGTTAACATATCAACCACAATTGTGCACATATTTGTAAATGACATGGTAAAATTGACAGAAAATTATATATGTATGCAGACTAAAATAAACGAACGACACACATGGGCGTCAAAAGTAAACAAACACTTGGGTATTAATTGATGTATTTCAGGCTACCGTAAAAAATATATTAAAATAATTTTACTGAACAGAACAGGGGGGTAGTTCGATCATTTTATTTTAACTCAGAATATAGAACAGGCAATTATTTACTAATCATTTATCTTCAATGCAAGCTTACTCTTTCTTTCTATATTTAAACATTTTTTACAGTCCTTGCAGGCTGGTTAGTGATTTTATTTTTACTCTTCTTAAATGATGTAATTTTTAAGGTTTAGTGTAAGTCAATATCAAACAAATATTAGTAAAGAAATGTTTCTAGTATTACTTTTTTAAAAATTTAAACCTTATATAAAGCAGTAGCAATAAAAAGTTATATTTCAATTAGGCAGTGGCTTCAAAAACAAAAAACAGTTTGCTATTGCACCGTTAAAAGTTTACGTTTTATTACCGTTTTATTGCGTTTTTTTTATTATAACTGCTGCCTACCACTAAGGATGAGCTTTTATACAAAGTAGCAATAGAATAAAATTAAAGTGCATAGCAGTAGAAGTAGTAAAAAAATCACCAACTAAGCAAACACATAAACGTTTCATAAGTGTTTTACATTGTTTTGGTGGCTCAAGTTCGTTATACATATTTGTGTTTAATGTCGCTTTATTTAATTGCATAACTTTTAATATTTTGGCAATCTTTCTGTTATACTTAAAAACTATTTTTATTGAAATAACTATAAAATAAAAAAAAAACTAATTATAAAATAAAAAAATATTCCCAACGAAGGAAAACAAAAAAAGCCAGCAAAAGCATTTTTCATTATAATTTTAACGATGATTTTTATTTATTATTTATAGCTGATACTAACAGATACTAGATAGGAAATGCAAAATTTGTTGTAATTTAAAGGTAATGTAGACAGTTGCGAACGCTCTGTTGTAAGTTTGTTCTATTAAGGGTCATTATTATAACCTGTCTATAAAGTGTGTGATAACCAAGATAACTTTAGCTAAAGTAGTGATCAATAAAGTTTTATTTCAATATCACAACTTCCATTTAAAATAAATTTTATAATTTTCAAATTATGGCAATTTTGGTTTCTGTTTACCACAGACCACAACCTTTTTTATACAAAAGGTGAGACTTGAAAAAACTCGAAAAACAAAAGTGGCACCTTCATCTAGTACAGATAACCTTAATTTAACAAACTTTACGTTAATAGTTAACGGCAAAAAAAAACACCCACATATCAATTGCACTGTGAAAAAAGTACACAGACTGGCGATATAGGTTCGATAGTACTGCTTGAGCTGAGTAAAACTCTAGCACTGTCTTGCAATTTTAGTTCGCGTTTTGATTTTATGGGCCTCAATATATTGGGAGACTTGGCGAATTTTCCGAAAAATAGTACCATAAACTTATAGCCAATAACTCATTCAGACTTG
>NDXZ01037292.1:0-11919 GCA_003055125.1 Paykullia maculata | reverse complement strand
CAATAGAGTTTCTATCAGCCAAACTCTATCGGCACTTTCTAAAACAAAGAGACTCTTGTTATTTTAATCGTAAAAAAATGTTGTATTTTGTCGGCTGTCATTTTTGCAAATTCTTGTCACTTATGACGACAAAATCTTACATTTTGATTTCATAAGAAAAAGTTGTTACTTTTTAAAAAAACTTATTTAAAAATATTTTTTGCTTTTGGTAATATGTAAAATTTTTAAATCTGTACAATTCTATCATGTCACTAAACCTTATGACAAGTGTCAGGGTGTTAGGGGTTACTAAGAAATTAATAAAATATTTAATTAAAATATTTTTTAAACCTTTTGTCATATTATTGGGGAACATGTGACAGGTGTCACTTCTTTTATTTCTTAAGCAATTTTTTTAATTTTCATGTTCTTATAGTTTTAAATTGTTTTTTTTTTTAATATTAATGTACCTTTACAAAATCCATTTAGTCTCCCTATCATTGTTGGTGACAAAGTGTCACTTGTAATTTTTGCAGCTTCGCCTAGGCTTATTCTATAGGTAATTGTTTATTTTCTTGAAAAGCTGGTAATTTTGTATCTTTTCTATAAATCTATTAAATTTTTAACATTTTGTCATGTCATTTAGTAAATCTGACAGTCTTAATTTTTTAATAAATTGTTTTCCCAGATTTCATATTTTATGTATTTTGATATTGAAACTCATTTTTATATTGATATCAGATTGTCACTATTGATGACAAAATGTCAGTGACAATTTGATGCGATAAACTTTATTAAAATATTTATTCGTTTTTTTTCGAATATGTTTGTGTATTTAGTCATTTTAATTTTAGTCTTGTCACTCTAATTGACAATCCAATGATATGTTTTTGTTGTTGTGATAAAATTTCTTTTATCGGAATGCAATTTTTCCCTTCCACAATATTAACCTACAAAAGAAAACAACTTGTAATAACCCTTCCCTCAAATGTCTACGCAATTTGTTGTACACTTTTTTTGTAATCATTAGATTTTCTTGCTAAAACATCAACATTAAATCGAAAACTCAAGAAACAACAAACGCCAGCCAGCAATTCGTTACAAAGAATAGTACATATGTATGTATGTTTGTATGTACATAGATTTTATTTTTAGTATATAAAGAATTAAAAACAACAAACAAATATATTTTATGTCGTAGTTTCGCTTAACAGCACAAAAGCAATTCATCTTCTTTTCAGTAGCGTTCAACATGAGTGATATAAAGGCATTTGGTAAATAGTTTTCGATGTCTTTCCATCCGTCCTTTTGCCTGTCTGTCTGTCTATCCATCTATCTATCTATCAGTGGGCCTGGGTACAATTTTAAGTTAAAATGATTTGCTTAATTGTATTTCATTTTACTTTAGACATTATTTCATTTGAAACGAATAGAAAAAGCGAAATTTCTTTTTTATAATAAATATTTAATTTAAAAATTGTGGTTTTTATTAAGTATTTATTTCGAAGGTAATTTTATTAAATTTTTGCACTTAGAATTTTAGAATTTAATGTTTTTTTTTTTGAAAATAACAACCCAGAAAAAAACTGAATCATGACTCGCTCCTACTCAATAACATACTTTTCAATGAGTATTATTAAATACCGTATGCTTTACAAAGAAGTAGTTTTCGAATAACAAACTTATTTTTATGAAACGTGCTAACTTATTTATGTGATATCTGATAATTATATTTTCGACGGATGTTTATAAATTTCATGACGGTTTTCAAACCGACTCTAAAGGTTTTTTTCTAAGTATTTCTGTAAAACGTAACGTACAGCTATATCAAACCTCGGCTTTGTTCTCAGGAAGCCGAATATAATGCATTATTGATTGTGAATTCTGCTCATACAATCAATTGGATATTTTACTTTTTATAATATTTTATAAGTGATGTCTTATTTATTTCCTGATATGCAGTCTAAAAGGCTGCTTTATTTATTATAAGTAAGTAGTTACTTAATAACATTAAAGAAATGACTTTAAAAAAATACCTATTTGTATGCAGGCGGGGTTAGTATTTGTCTCCAATGACATCGCCGTGTTAAAATAATGGGTTAAAGTGCCAAATTGATAAGTAGTGCAACTACAGTATTTAGTCATTTAAACTCATTATAAAGTAATGCAAGTTTTTGAGGTTGTAATAACTTTATGAAGATACAAATATTAAAACTGCAGCTTAAAAATTGATTCTACGCTTTAGTTACACTATATACTTTAGTTTCTTTATTATATTTGAACTTTTTAACCTAAATATTAAATTAATATTAAAGGCTGTAGTTTCTGTCATACGCCGTCATATTATACGCTAGAGATTTGGTTCGACTACAATCCGCGCTAGAGGTTGGACTACACTCTCTACTCGTATCATTTATATAACAAATAACTCATCTTATTTAAAAGATTCAGAAGTTTCTTTTGTCATTATGTATGAATGTACTTTGAAATTGTTAATTCCACCTTTTTTGCTACTTTGTAAAATCTTTTTTTTTTTCGTCAAAGTTTTTAAGGATTTAGCAACTGAATTTCAACAATTCAGTTCCTTGCACTGTAATACTCTATTCAAATTTTCTTCTTTAAATTGCTTGCCAAAATATAATTGGATTTATTTATTTATTTATTTTCGTTTAAAATCGTTTATGAAAAGAATTTTAACAAGTCGTTTTATTTTCTTGGCTACTTTTCTTTTTCGTTTTATTTTTGTGTAAAAGCAAAACTTAAATGACATTTCAACATGAAAATCGTAGCAGATAAAAATAAATTACACGACCATACTGCAACCAAATTACAATACAATACAAAATATACAATAAAACAAACAACAGCAACATGCGATAAAAAAAAATCATTTAAACCAACCATCCCTTAACGTTTTTTTTTTAAATTCGGGGAACAATTGAATTGTGTAAAACGAGTAGTGTCGTATTGTGGCCACAAAGACTAAAATAAATAAACACAAAGAAAAGAGAAAGATAAAATCGCAAAAAATTAAAAGAAACTTTTTTAACCAAAAAGAAATGAAAAATAAAAAAACGCAAAAAAAAATTTTGAAAAAAATTCTCCAACAGTCAAGTCAAGTCATTCAATAGAAAGTTTTTAACATCTTAAACAAATTCAATTTTAAATTTGCACAAAAATCTTAAAATAAATCAAATTTGCATTTAAAAATAAAATCCATGTAAGAACCATCATTACATTTACACATAAACTTTTTTGTTTACAAAATTACGAGTTCCACTGTTACATATTTACTCTCTCGTTCTCGTTGATTTTTCGCTTGTTTTTTTCTCTCTGTTTTTGTTTTCTAAATCAAAATTTATCTTAATTTTATTAAAACAACAATTTTCTTATTCAAATTAACAAATTGGACATTTTTTTTATTAATAATAAAAACAAATATTTTTTTTAAATAAAATTAAGATTGAATTAATGGCCAAACATTTTCTTTTTAAAATAAGCACCGCCAAAAACAGAAAACATATTTAAAATGTCTTTTATGATTTGTAATAAAAATTAAAAAAAAAAAAATAACATCATACACTCATAAATCCATAATCCCACTATAACAAATCCCTCAAATTATGAAAAGAAAATAAAAGAAAAAAAAACTCATGCTCACACCATGTTTAATATGCATCTGTCCGTGTGTCGTCTGTCTTTGCGTCCATTGTAGAACATTTTCCGTTTTTTGATGTCATTAAGGTGCTGCTGGTGTATTTCCTTACTGCCCCACACCACCCCTTTGTGTTACCGTAATGTCATTAAACACAAATGTTTTTTTATTTTCTTCTTATCTCTGTCGTAGAGTTTTAGGTACCGAAATCGTTGATTATTTCGAGTGGGTGTTTGTTTTCGTTTGCTTGAGAAAAGGTGGTTTCGTTCTATTGATATTTTTTCGGTGCTGCGATGTGTATGTGACGTGACGTTTTAGCTTTTTTCCAATGTCATTTTGTTCCGCTTGTCAGTCAGTCAGTTGGTTGCTGTGTCTGTGTTTTAAGCAAGTCGGTGTCATTATGCTTTCTGTCAACTTGATTTAAGTTTTCGTCATTTACTTGCGGTTTAAATTAAATAACTGCATAAATAACACAGCGCTTGTTTTGCACAATGGGCCATATGTTGTTATATACAGACAGTATACACTACTGTTGTTTCCAGACAATTATTTTTGGTTTTATTCCGGCTCAAGTTCATTTTCAATTTTTTAGAAATTTAATTTTTTTTTTTATTGTGATAATGAATGAATAATAATTTTTTGAAAAGTATGTTTTGCCGACACTACCCAAGTGGAATGCATTTTTGAAACCAGCTACGGTTTTCATCATCAGCACTCTTTGATCGGTGATTAGTGTTGGATGTAAATATCATCTATTGAACTCACAGTTAATTAGGAAATATGGTATGGTGATTGCTTGTCGCCTATACATATTCATATTCATATTTCCTACCACTTGATGAGTAAGAACGAAATTTACTACAACAACTTTATTCGGTTTTTTGTTTGTTTCTTATATTATTATTATTTCTTATTACTAGTTTTATCCTGCACTAGCTTTCAGTTAGATCGCACGAAAGCAGTTGATTGTTTTTAACAATCTTTTTTTGCTTTAATCATTATTCTTTGCTGTGGTCAGTATGATTGTTTTGCACCGTGTCATGTGTTATTAGAATTTTTAAATGTTTTTCACGAACTTTAATTTGTTTTAAGACTTTTATTTTTGGTTTATTAGAAATTTAGACCCAGAAAATGTGAAAAATATTTAATATTTGAAATTATTTTGAGTTTCTTTGTTAAAATTTCTAAAAGAAAACAAATTTTTTTTTTTTTAACAAATTATTTAACTTCCCACTGTTTCTTTATTACATTGTTTAAGGGAATTTATTTTTCTCTCTCTATCTATCTCTCCCTCTTGCGCCACTTTCAAACTCCTCATATAACTCTTTCATTATGACATTATATTTTCATCCAATATATTTCTTTTTTTTTGTACATAAAGAAAATCTGCGTGTGTGTGGCTTTTCCTAGACTGACGATCACTTCTGACAGCGGTAAGCGTTTAAGCTGTTCACTAATAATTTATAGCAAAAACGTTTTTCTTGTTTGTTTTTTTTTCATATCAAAATCAAAAGGAACATTTTCCCTCCCAAAATTTTAAATTGATTGAAAACAGAGAACTTAAAAACCTACAACTAAATAAATATTTGAAAAATTTTGATTGGCGTAAATTAAAAGCCTCCATTTGTGTGTGCGTGTGAATGTTTGTTTGCAAATTTGAAAATTAAAAATGAATTTCTTTCGTCTTTATGGCAATTCGTTTTTCATAATCTATTTTAATGTCTGGCTGATGTGTAAAATTAATGCGGTATCAAGTGGATTTTGAATAAAA
The DNA here is from genome assembly GCA_003055125.1 of Paykullia maculata. Lineage (NCBI taxonomy): Eukaryota > Metazoa > Arthropoda > Insecta > Diptera > Rhinophoridae > Paykullia > Paykullia maculata. The sequence continues at coordinate 6,514 of NDXZ01037292.1, read as the reverse complement.
GAATTTCAATTATTCTTTTTTTTTGGTTTTGTAAACAGACCACAAAAACAACAACAAAACATTTAAAAGTTGTTTAAACAGAGTGCAAAACTATGAAAAAACTATTTAAATTAATTAATTGAAGATGAAAATGTTTTTAATCGCCAGTAAAAGAAGGAATTTTGCTGAAATATAAAATGTTTTAATTAAAAGAAAATTTTCAAAATTGTTAGAAAAATATGGGATTTTAGACTGTAAGTGTTAGTTTTTAAGATGGTGCTAATTTAAATATTTATTTAGTTTTAATGTTTTAATGAAAAGAATTTTTAAACATATTTACTTTAGTTCTTTGACCTTATTATTTTAAACATTTTAAACAAAATAAATTAATTTATTAAACTAATAATAATCAAAAAAAAAAACTAACCCCTATATTTATAAACAATTTTTAGGTTAATTGAACGAAATTTTCATACAAAATTTGTTCCAACAACTTAAAAATTTGTTATGAATAACTTATAAAATCCACAAATAATTATTGTAAAAACTTTTTTTAATAAAGAGAGAGCTTCAGTCTAATTAATTAAATTTAGTTATGTTACTGACTATAGTTTAGTTTAACTTTAGTTTTGTTGTTTAGCGTTTAGTTTAAACTATAGTAAAGGGTTTAGTCTAGTCTGTAGCTTAACACATACCACATATTTATGTCGTTTAACCAATATTTTATGATTTTCTTTTTATTTCCCCTAAAAAATATTTTTCCTTCATTTCCTTTTATCTTATATATACCCTTACCACACACACATGTGGTAAGGGTATATATAAGTTTGTCATTCCGTTTGTAATTTCTTCAATATTCATTTGTGACACTATAAAGTATATATATTCGGGATCCTTATAGATGGGGAAGTCGATTTAGCCATGTCAGTCTGTCCGTCTATCCGTCTGTCCGTGTGTTGGTTGAAATCAAGTTTACGTAGCTCCCATACGTCTCCCAGGGTTGTATGTGATATCAAACTTTTGGAAATGCTTTCGAGAAAATCGGTATTGAAAACTGGCAAGATCCATCAATAACCGGCTAAGATATAAGCAAAAAAAGACGACTGCCTAGACTACAGATATATTTGAAAAAAATATATTCTCCACCCATGGTAAAGGGTATATACGATTTGACCCAGACAAATATAGCGCTTTTACTTGTTTTTATTAAATAAATCAAATTCCCAACATTTATTTTTGTTTTTTCCATCAAAAGATTTTAATTTCATTTTATCGTTTTGTTTTTTGTTGTTGTTTATCGCCTTTTGTCTAATATTAAATTGCAAAATTGAATCTAAGAATATAAAAAAATATATATTAAATGTGCATTTTGTCTTCTTTTCTTGGTAAATGAAAAGATTATTCTACACGACACGACAAACAAACACCAACGAGTATTGAATAGAATAATCTATTCATTAGATTTACATGTAAACATTCATTTTAGCCAAGAGGGCTTTATGTACTACTAGTAGGTCTTTTTCTTCTTCTTATAAATAGAGAGAAGAAAGATTAAAACAAATTATAAAAGAGAAGAAAAAAAACCCAACATGTACTTGCTCTGTTGCACATTTTTTTTTTTTTTTTATGAAAAGTGATTAAAAAAATAAATAAAAAAAGTAAAACAAAGAATTCAGTCGACCACAAATAATTTATTTAAAATTCTTAAAGTGTAAACTAAACGTTTGACATAATGTATGTATATAAAGGCAATGTACGGTACGACAAGAGCGACAGACAGACAGACACATTCTTATGCTCTGACCAAAAATAAATCAAAGGCCTCTGATAGCAGACGCAGACGTAGGGAGGGACGGACGGACGGACAGACAGGCAAATGTAACATACTATAAATTAAATTTACACGAAATATATGTTAATTAAAAGAAAGTGAAAGAAAAATGTTGAAACAAAGAGAAAATCAAATCCGATGAAAAATTATTGGGAATCTAAAAATCCAACAAATACCAAAACGGCTTAAAGCCGCCCCTGCTTGACTTGATATTAGCTACATTTAAGAGATGCTTATTTTGAAACAAAATTGCACCCCAATGGCTTAAGATTAGAGTCATTTGTAACTGTTGTAGGTACATAATAAGAAGTGCTTACGAGATTTAAGATATATTTGTCCACCTCTAGGCACAATTAAAATACATAATAAGTCATTTAAAAAAAAAAATTTACATTCAACAAACCAGGGACGAAAAGAAATTGTTTGTGTAAAGTGCGTGCCTGTGCATGTATGAGTATGTGTTTATTCTCGGTATTGATATATGTTCACATATCAAGTGTATCAAAAGTTTTTTTTTATTATTGAATTATATTTTTAAGTGCCATTTTATTTTCTTAGTGCAACACAATGTTGCAAATACATACAAATGTATGTATAATAAAAATGCTTCAAGTATATGAATAGACATGTTTATTTATTTTGTGATATATTTTATGCTATAAATAAGTGTTGATTTACATGTGTTTAAGTTGATATTATGCAGATAGTTAAGAGCAAAAAAAGAGCACAGAAAAAGGTACATACATATAAGAAAATAATTTTTTTTTTTCAAATAAAGATACGTATGTTGAAATTTTTCTTCTGAGGAGAGAATGATGTAGTTTTAAAGGCCCTATCATAAAAACTACAGGACATAAAATAAAAATTTTTGTTAATCATAAATTGTTGAACGTATGTATGTATCAATGTTTTTTTTGAACTAAACATTGGTGCACAACAAAAATGTTTCTGTAAAAATTATAGTGTATAAGACTTTATTATAAACAAGTAAGAGCGCTATATTTGTCTGGACCTCACCATGAGTTGTGAATATATTTTTTTTAAATATATCTGTAGTCTATCTCAAGGCTGAAAATAAATAATTTTTTTGTGTAAAAAAAAACTTAAAAAACAAACGAGGCAGTCGTCTTTTTTTTCTTATATCTCAGCCGGTTTTTAATGGATCTTGCCAGTTTTCAATACCAATTTTTGCGAAAGTATTTCCAAAAGTTTGACACCACATACAACCCTAGTTGGCCTATGGGAGCTACGAAAACTTTATTTCAACATACACACGGACAGACGAACATGGCTAAATCGACTTCTCCATATATGCTTTATAGGGTCGCAAATGAATATTGAAGAAATTACAAACCACATGTGTTAACGGTATAAAAATATTAGTTTTTCTAAAGAGAAAGTTGTCACATGTTGTAGCTTTAAAAAACTGGCGTATAAGAGCTTTTCTGTAATAAAACTATATATTTTTTTAAATGTATCCCAAATAATGCTTTCTGTCAAAAATATTACGTTAAGAAGAAAATTATTTCTAAATGTTTTTTTTGAATGCTTTAAACTTGTTTTTTTCTTTGTCGAATGACTTTTCTTAAGAAAAAAGTCAGGGTGAAAATTATTAATTCTTAATAGAAGAAAGATTTGTACCACCTGTGTTTATTCTAACAAAAGTGTGTTGAAGTTTTTGCTGTAGGCCATGACGGTGTATGCAAGATTTATTCTGCAAAATTATGTGTATAAGAGTTTCTTCTTCTTTAATGATGTTTTTTTTTAAACATTTTAATCGCCGTAAAATGTTTAATACTTAAAAAAGACTTTAAAAAGTTCAGCATGTCAAGATTTTACTGTAGTAGTTTTAGCTTTAGTCTGGACCAAAGTTTTGGCCAATATTTTGGGCATATCATTTGGGATAGCAACCAAACCTCAGTTGCGTTGCCTGTGGTCAAATAAGTTAATATCGATGGCAACTAACAAATAGCAGCTGTCAATTTCATTTGTAAACCATAGATTTAAAATTGTAGTCTTCGCTGTAGTTCTGTAATTTTTCCCACCCCCTCTGTAATTACTTTTAAACACACAAACTCTCTCTAAGCGTATAATTGAATAATTCTTATTAACTTTATGTTGCCACATTGTAGCTATAAATATGTTAACACATTGCAACATACTGCAATATGTGCAGCAGCAGCTCAACACAGCAGTTAAACTGCTGCCTCGGCAGCTGATGCAGTTGCTTTTGTTGTCTTTCATTTTTAGCTGCCGACATTGAAAGATAATTTCTTAGTCTTTCTATTCTGCTTGACTAAGTGATAAATAATTTTATGGAACTGCTAATGCGACTACTGCAACTAACTACATATAGTCCAGACAAGACTTTGGCTATTTAATTAAATTTTTCTTCAAGGCTTTGACTCTGTGGTGTGTATGTACAATGTACAATGTACATTGTACATATGTATGTATGTATGTGTATATTTGCTTTTTGATGTTGTTGTCTGTCCGTCTTTACTTTATCTTGATTTACCTGTTTGTTTTATTTACACAAATTGTTTCGAAAGACAATTTAATTAAGATGTTGTTGGCTGCAAAAGAAATGTGTAGCAGCAGAAGAAAGAACTCAATTAGATTTTAATTGTTTGAATTGTTAGAATCGTTTCAACTTAAATCTAATTAAAGATCTGAAGAAGGAAAATTAGGGGAGTTTTGTTGTTGCTTAAGCTCTTCACGAGAGAAGTATTTAAGTGGCAAATGAATGCGGCATATACCTCTCATCTATAAGAGTTTATGGTGGGCGTATGTTTTGTTATTGCAGACACTCGGATTTTAGTAGTTTCAAAACAAAAACAACAAAAAAACATTAAAATTATTTACAAAACTAAAACATTTGCAGACAAACTGACTGACAGTTCTGTTGAGAGTGTAAAAGAAAAATTTTCATTCCTAATTTCATTGCATTTTTATTAATTTTTTTTTGTTTTTCTATAAGAGAAATGTCTGTTAACAAAAAAAAAAAAACCTTGAGCTAATTTTCTGTTTTTTTTTTTTTTTTTTTTTTTTTTTTTTTTTTTTCTTCAAGAAGAAGTAGAATAACATAGTTTCCCCAATTTTGTTGTTGTGTTTTGCCATTAATGCAAAATTTCACATGTTTTTCTTTATTATTATTTTTATTATTTTTTGCTAAAGATTGTCAAATTGCTTAAAACACTTTTGACAGCTCTTCTAAGCAAATCTTGTGCAGCTAATTAACGCAAAATTTATGTAAGAAAAGTACAACAAGAATGAAAAATTAACATGTTCTTATTATGTCCAAAAAAACAAAGAGATTAGAACGACGGTCAAAACAAAATTATAATACAAATATGTGATTAGTTTCATAATATTGTTGCAAGTTGCTTATTTTTATTTAAAATTCATTAAACAAACTAAAAAAAGGTAAAGGAAAAGTTTAAAGAAAATATTGACAGAATGTCAAAGAAGAAAGAAAACAATTATTCATTTATAAAGCAGACTTAAGTTGGGTAGTAAAATAGGCTCTTAGCTAAGTTAAAAGTTTGTTTAATAGACTAGAATCAAGACAAAATTGACTTCATTTTAAGAGTAGTTAAGAGCATTTTTTATGAAAAAAGTTCTGCATAAAAGCTATAGGAATTATTTTTCAAATATTTTTATAAGGTTTTTTTCACAAAATAACTATAACTTTTTTTCCCATTAGTTATTCTATTTGCCAACAAAAAAAAAAAACTTTTTTGCGACTGTTTATTTAACAATTATTAACAGATAAAATCTGAAAGCAAATGTTTTATTACATATTCCCTCTGTGTGGACGACCAAACTGTCGGTAACAGCTTTATGCAAACTTTGGGTCGAATGTTTAAAAGGAGTAAATTTTCATATTAAACAATGTTCGCTTTTTGCTTTAAAGTTTCTAAGATGAATTATAACAAATTTTCGTTTTTATTTTATTTAAATACTTGTTCCGCTTCAAAACCCATTCTTTTAAATAAATAATGCTTTAAGATATGACAATGTAACTCATTATTATTCTTATTATTTTTAAGGGAGACGACGGTAAATGATGGCAATAAAAAAATAAATAAACGTTTTAAAGATAAACATTACGCTGTCAATTTGAAGTTAAGAAAATAAAGAGTCTGTCGTTATTTGCTTTAAAGAAAACTTCATTGTCTTTTTTGTTGTTGTTGTCGTTTTAACAAATTAAAAACATTTAATTAACTTCCGTTTAATCACCATAATCTTAATTACTTTATGTATAATTAAGTCATTGTCTTTTAGATATGTATAATTGTTATAAGAAGCGGATATGGCATTTAATAACAATAATAAATAGATTTATTTTTTTTTATGTAAAAAAAATTGAGTTTAACAGTTTTTTTAAATAATTTTTCAATTAATTTTTTTTTTTTTTGCTATAAAAAACTTATTGTTAGGAATTTGTCTAGTTTTTTGGTATAAAATTATTTACTGTATTAGGATTTTCTATTGAAAAAATTAAGTATTACAGTTTTTTTTTTTAATAGAAAAACTTCTATACACCCAGAGAAAAAGCATGGTTGAGTATGGTCACGGTAATATGATCACAGGCAATTTTAAAATTGTATGATTTCTGCAATTATTATATGATTGCCAAAATCATAATATGGTTGTAGTCATATTTTACGTCAGTACCATGGTCATATATATGATGGCAAG
>NDXZ01037275.1:0-12581 GCA_003055125.1 Paykullia maculata | reverse complement strand
TGATGCAGTATTAGCAAAATTAAACTACTAGAGAACATTAACATTATAAGAACTGGGAACATTAGCAATAGATTTTTACAGCTTCCGGGAGGATGTTTCTAATCTCTTTCCTTCTCTAAAAATCCCCTGGTGTAAGTGTGTTTTTGTGTTGCACAAGATGAAGCAACGAGTGTAAAGAGTACAAAATGAAATTGTGAAACATGTTTTTGTTTTGTTCACCCAAAACCACAAACGAAATTATTCGTACCAAAGATACAATTTACAACTGATACCTACGCCACAACAGCACTCACGTAAATAGGGTACAAAGTTTAAGCAATAACCACCACAAGAAGTTGGCGTAGGCTGTGCTATACTTAACCGCATAAAAACTATTGCCATCATTACTTCTTGCGTAGTTGATACTTTTTTGGAACGTTATCGTTTTTTTTTTTTGTTGTCGTCAGTCAAAAGCATGCCATCCATGTTGCCTAATATTCAAGATAAGGCATGTTGGACAGTGCAAAAGTCGTGAGCAATTAGAAATTGAAAGATAATGATTACTTTTACAATATGAAGTTGTGGCTTGAAAGTCATATGTACATAGTCAAACAAATTCTGCTCCAAGATGGTTAAAGAAATGTTTTTTTTTTTGGTTATCTTTTGATATAAATTCTTAAACTGACGTTGTTTAAGGAAGCAAGCAAAATCAATTAGAATGGCACTGTGTCAAAATGCTTTATATCCAAAAGTTCGAAACATATACATATTTATGTATATAATACATTACGAATTAAAATATAATATGCAAATAGGATTTCTTCTTTCTCGCAACAGAAGCATTAAATTTACATAGATTAAAAAAAATCATCGTGGAAGCGATAAAACTGTAGAATCACTGGAAAACCTGTTTGTCCCTCTTGGCATTGATTAAATCTTAGGCAGCTTTACACTGATAACTCATTAAGAACTACATGATTAGGCTTAAGTTTCAGATTAAAGCAGAATTGACCTCTTAAAGCAGAAATTAAGTCTTCTGCAACTATAGATTAAAAACGCTAAGGAAACCCAGTTAGCTGGAATCTGGAAAAACTGTACAAAGTAATAACCAATTGAGGACTAGGACAGTATAACTTTAAAAGGGAAAATAGTAATAATTTTTTTTTTTTTATGAAGCCGACTTCTTAATGTTGGTAGCGGGGCGGAATTTCATATTTCAGAGTCAAACTGTGTTCGAGCCTGGGGACAATAAATTGAAATATTACGAAATTGTATAGGTATGTACCTATTAACTTACTTGAAAAGGCTGTAGGATGACTGTGGAAATGGATAAAATAATAAAAAATTGAAATTAAAATGTCTACAAAATTCTGTGAAAAAAATACTGCAGACGAGTAAACTGTAAATTTTTTCAATAAGTTTTGATTATCATTTACATAAACAAACAGGTGTATAATTCTCTTAATAAAATTAAGAAAATCCAAAAAAAATTGATTTCACAATCCTTAACGAATTATAACAACACAAAAATACAAAATCTCATATGTTATGCCAATAAATTATAGCTAAACATACTTGCACACACCGAGTAAAAAATAACATGAAAACTTAATGTAAACAATGATTTCATAACATTTAAAACAATAACAACAACAACAAAATAAATAACACAACGACTAAACAACAGATCCCTAGTAATATGTACTGTTAATACAAACAACAAAACAAAGAAAACCCCACAAAACTGTACACGAAATTTATAATTTACTATTAACATTACTGTTATAGACGATTAACATTACACGATCTACATGTTATTCGGTTGTTAACAGAACGTATTCCCCCAACTAATAAACAACTCATAACAAAAATATTTAAAATATTTCTGTTAGCAATTTTGTGCAAACAGTCACTGTTATGTTATGTCTCAGAGCAAGAGAGAGAAATATTCTACATTCCTCTATAAATGCTTGGCATACCCATACAATAACAATAAACAAAATGTTGTGATGTGTGTGTGATTTTTTTTTGCTTTAAATCTGGTTCTTTTTCAGAAGGGGGGATTTTAGAAAAAGAAGAAGCATATGCAATGGGAGCTGAGAGAGAGAGAATAAAATTAATTAAAAGAGAGGTGGGATCGTAGTTGCCAGAAAACAACAAAATAAATTTGTAGAAATTAAGAAAAAGGTCTAAAAATTTGTTTTTTTAACACTGTAAAATTACTTATAATTAAAATAGTCGTTTTTTTTAAAGATTTTAAAAATTATATTCTTATTAATTTTTTTACACTATTCTAAATTTAAAAAAAATTCAAAAAGCGTTTCATTTTACAGATAACTTGTAAAAAAAAATAAACATGTTAATAAAAATATATTTCGAAGATATTTATTTAAAAAACATATACATATTTAAAAATTTTTTTTTACAGGATATCTTTTAATAATTTTTTAATTAGTATAACATATTTCATCGATATTTTACGTTGCAATATACCGATATTTTTTGCATAATAATTATGATATTTTTATACCCATCACCACAGGTGACAAGGGTATATGTATGTTTGTCGTTCCGTTTGTAAATTCTACAATATTCATTTGCGACCCCATAAAGTATATATATTCTGAATCCTTATAGATAGGGAAGTCCATTTAGCCATGTCCGTCTGTTGAAACCAACTTTTCTCAATGCCCTGAAGTCCCCGTTACTGGTATCAAACAATTAGAAGTTTCCCTCAGAGAGATATAAGCAAATTTTTTTTTTCACAAAAATTATTATATTTGTGTGTAAGTCGGGGTTTACACGAGGAAACAATTGGAAGAAAAACATTAGTTTGATAGCAAATTACGGATGGGAAATTTCTATCATTCCCGTATTCCCGTAATTTACTAACAAAACAAAAACAAAATAAATGTTTCCCTACCAATTGTTTCCTCGTGTAAACCCCGACTAAGACATGCCGTTTTGGAAAATTTGAAAAAAGTGTACTAATTGGCCCAGAATAAAGATATGGGCGAAAAAGCCTAATGGACTAAAATTAATATCATAAAAAAAATTTAGTTTTAAAAAATAATTAAGAAACATTTTTTTTTTAAATTATTTATTATTTACAAAAAAAATTTTTAATTAAATTTATTAACCCTTGACATCTTGCCAACTGTAATCAAAAAAAAAATTTTTTTTATCTTAAACACAACAAAAGTTATGACTATTTGAATTAAGGCTCCACAGCAATATTTTTTAATAATTCAAAGCTACAGGGTTGCCATTGTATATCAAAATTTAAAAAAATAAAACCGTTTGCAATACATACGTGCACAAAATTGTATAAAAATCGGAAACCATCTGGTTAAAAAAAAACATGGAATTACTCTAGTGGAAAAAATGTGACGTGCGTCACGTAGCGTGCATCACAATTGGTTCATAGCTGTTAATAAAAACCTAAACATTTTTTTTGCCTCCAATAAAGTTATTTTATATTTCTTACATATTTATCTTTCTTAAAGGATTTAGGTTTTTTGTGCTTTATTATGCAAAATTCACTAAAAATAACGAAAACACACTCTAACTTAAAAGTTACTTCCACTTTTTGTGACGTGCGTCACGAAACTTTGTGATCAATTATTTCACAACAAATACCCATTAAAAAGTACAAATAAAATCCTACTAAACACTACTTAAAGGTAAAGGTATCTCTTTTGAAAGACCAAAAAATTGTTATATTTTAATCCAAAAACGCGTACGAATGTAGCAAAAAAAAAAAACTTTTTATATTAAAGTTAATTTTTTCCTGTGTTTTTATGAATTTACCAATATCGAAATATTAATATTTTAACTAGATATCATATTAGGTATGTGTATATCGATATCTTTTTTGCATTTGCCTATTCCGAGTACATACATAAGTAGATATACATATAACTCTGTCTTAAATAGTGCAAAATTTATTTCTAAAAAGTTTACCAAAATTAAGACTACGCTTGCGTAGGTAAAATTATTTGTATACCTATATGTATATGTATTTGTTTCCAGGTTTGTTATTCTTTTTTAAAATTTTTTAATTATTCTGTTGTTTTCCAGGTTTTTTATTCTTTTTTTTTTAAATATTTTCATTATTCTGTTGTAAAATAAAATTTAAAAAAATATTTTCTGCCTATAAAACGAAAACTATTTTAAATGAATTTATTTTATTTGATAATGACGTTCCAATAACAGTTTTTGATAATGTAGGTACATATGTTAATTTTTAAATATGGCAGCATTGTGTAGTTGGGGTTTGTAGACAAGTGTTTCAGCAAAAAACAATAATAACAACCAGATAAACCTCTTTTACTTGCGCACTTTTACACACACCTGGAGCTCCCTTTTGTTTTTTTAGTTTTTCTGTTTTCTTTTTATATTTGTTTCTGATTTTGTTTATATTTTTATTAAAAAAGAGTGTTTCATTGGGGAAGAGTAAAAGAGAGATTTTTTTGTTGTGTAGACTGCTTGTTAATGGGTTTTTTCTATTATTCTTGCTTTTTGTTATACATACCCAAATCAAATATTATTGTGAATGGGGAGCCAGCCAACAAATTGTTGTTTTTGTTGTTTTTCTTTGCCTTTTTATAGGTTTTTATTTTATTTAATAGTGCATTGGTGTATAGTGTTTGTGTGTTTAAAAGATTTTAGAGAGAATATACATATGTATGTATGTAAATATGTACATTCATACATATCTATGTGAGTACATATATTTATTTATGTATAAGTTGTTTTTTGTAGTTGTGTATATGGAGCCCTACCTTCTTACCTCCACTGTACAACTCACTGATATCAAACATTTAGTCTTTAACGTTCTCTTGATTCTGCGCGATCGTTTTTTAATGCGTTTTTGTGGCTAGTTAAAAGAAAATTTTCTAAAAAATAAATACCTATACAAAAAAGAATTGTGTGTCATTAGTAGGTATATACATATGTACATAATTCTGGTTAAAACCTAAAATTTGTGCGGCAGTAAAAAGTTAACAATTTATTCAATAGTTTTGATTATTATATAGGCCATTACTTAATTTTTACAACAGCAGAGCCTAATAAAAATATACCTATAATATATTTTAAAACAAATTTCAAAACAAACTGCCTATTTGAGGAAGTGTTTTCTTCTCTATAACAATTTAAGAAAAAATTGAGTGGCCATAATTCATTTCAAGTCAAAAGAAAATTTTGTGAAAAAAGTTAAAAATTAAAATAAAGTAAAAAAATGATTATTAGAGTATTTGAAAGTTACAACAAATTATAGCAAAGATCGAGTTTATTTGTTTTACATACATTCTCTTTTTACTCTTTTAAGTTGCTTTCGAGCAAATTCATAATCCCCCCTGTTCATGCTCAAACAGTTTTTTGGTACTTGTTTGCCCCCTCTATTAAAAAAGAAAATGAAGTGTAAAATTGTGAAAAAAAAAAAATCAATAGAAAAGAAAATTCAAGAAAAAATATAGGTATTTAATTGTATATAAAAAACCAAGTGATCATTAACCTTTAGTTTTGAAAACATCTGTTCCAAACGAAAAAAGAATGAAGCAAACACAAAACTTTGATAAAACAGAAAAAAATTAAAGAAAGATAAAAAAAATGATGCCATAGTAAAAAAAAAAGCAAAAAAGAAGATTTTATATAAAGATCAATATTTTAGAAAAAAGTGCCAATATTATAAAGATACATACATACACATACAAGAAATCTCTACATAGTATGTACATACATATATACATATGTACATATGTATGTTAACAAAGCGCGCCTATTTATATCTTAATTTCATCATCAAAACACAAAAAACTTAATGAATTTTTATTAATTTAACATTTTAAAGAGAATATATAAAAATTTATCTCTTATTTTTTGTGTATTAATTTTATATCTGAATTAAAAAATAAAATTAATAAAACATTGTGGTGTTTGATTAAAGAAAGAAGGTGGCTGTGTGCTGTTTTACTTTCGTTGTGATTTTTTTTTATATAAAAAAAAATATTCTTTCAACTGTTTGATTACAATAATTACGCATGAAAAATATTACCAGCTCTGGCACTTGCGGCAGTGGCCTGCTGCAATTGCAAAATAATCTAGTGGTCAGTCACCAGTTGGAAAATGGTGATGATACCAAACAAAAAGGTGAGTTTTACGATCGTTGCAAACGCTACGACTTTCTTTTCTTAGGTTCTCCATTAGATTAAGACTTTCCTTTAAAGTACGTTTTAGCTTAAAGTAAGCTTTAAAGTAACTTACTACATACATATGCATATATTTTGTATTATTTTAACTTCCTTGTAAAATAAGTTTTTTTTTAAATATGGCAGTACTCGAGCATAAACCGATTACTATTAACAAATAAAAGTAAATAAATATGTACATATGTAGTTCTTTTATGTGTGTAAAAAGTTTGTGGTAACAATGACCTTTTTTATTTGTTTGCTAACAACTAACAAACCCAACATAAAAAAATGACAACTTTTAATGCATAAAATTTATGTTAAAATTTAAAAGTTAGATGATCTTTCCGTTAGCTTGTCGGTCACTTTTAGTTTAGAGTATAGATATTTATAATAACGACAAACTAGTTATCTGTTTTAAGGTTATAATAACAGGCCTTAAAACGTTTATTGTTTAAATAATAGTAATTCTAATTTACCATAAATATTAGAGTGGCCATATTGAAATTTTATAAATTTCATGTAGAACCAAATTTTACTTTAATAAATAAATAATTTAGAATTTTTTTTAAATATCTAATTCTATTTAAGAACTTTAAAGTCGTATCTCAGAATTTTTAAATATATTCTTTGAATGTTTATTTGTATCAATCCAAACAAAAAAAATCACTGAAATGAAACGTAATAAATGTAACTGTTTAATTTTATAAAATACAAATGGAAGCTTCGAAAAAAAATTTAAATTTCCTTAAAACAATTACCCAGCTAAAACTGGGTAAAGGCTTGCACTTACTCAATATCATACTAAGAAGTAGTTTTCTTATAACAATTTTATACTGTGAAACGTAATCATGTATGTGTCAGATATCTAAAAACAAATAATTGTTGCATACAATTTGGCTAAAAAAATTGTTAGGAGCCACCTAAATTAGTTATTATGATTCTCATTTGGGTTAATACAGTTTAAGTATAAGTAATTATATTTTCGACGGATGTTTATGGATTTCATGACAGCTTTCAAACCGACTCTAAACGCCGAGTCAGATAAACTTTTGTCGCTTTGCGTGACGATTCTAACTTTGACAAAAAAGCGTGAAGAAAAAGGTGTATGTCACAATGAAAACTTTGACAACACTTACAAAACTGACAAATATGTGAAAATTATACCAGCTAATTGTCAAAGCACGCAAAAAGATGAGAGTTGCCTAACTTTTCGCTTCGCGCTGTGTTAATAGCACTTTATGTGACATGTTTCATATAAGTATGTGCATTTCATCTTAAATGTTAAAGCGAATTTGTAACGCAACGCGAAGCAAAAGTTTTATCTGACATGGCCTTAAAGGTTTTTTCTAAGCGTTTCTGTAAAACGTAACGTACAGAAGCAGAAAACCTCAGTTTTGTTCTTAGGAAGCCGAATATAATACATTACTGATAATGAGTTCTGTAAGCCCATACAATCAATTGGATATTTTACTTATTAAAAGCAAGTAGTTTTATAATACTATTTTAAAAGTAATGACCTATTTAATTCGTTATTTGTAATTAAGAGAGCTGCTCTAATTATTATTAGTAAGTTGTTACTTAATGACATTAAAGTAATGACTTCACGAAATCCCTATTTATAAGCGAGTCATTACCACGACTTATTAAACTCCCAATTCGAAGAATGCGGGGTAAGTACTTGCCACCAATGACATTGCTGTGTTAAAGTAATGGGTTAAAATGCCAAATGGTAAGTAGTGCAACTACTGTATTTTTATCAATTTAACTCATTACAAAGCAATGCAAGTTTTTGCTGGGTAGAAATATCTTAAATACAAATAGATCATTTTAACCTTCTGTGACTGACGTGATAGTGTAACAGATACCATGCATATACACATATATAAGTTGTTTAGGGCCAAATTGCGCCATGTCAATAAATACCGTTTAACATGAATTGTTGTTTTAAATACAATAAAAATTTTTTTAATAAATAACAACCTACACCCTTAAACTAAAAACAAAAATAATTTTAGTATGTTTACAAAATGTAACATAAAATATAAGCCTTCAAAATTTGTTAAAATACAAATAAAGAAATAAATTTGTTAAAATACAAAACAAAGAGGACAGAATGTCCTGAAATGGATATAAAATTTCAAAATTAAATGTATGTACATATGTATGCAAGCAAATTTTTAAAAATTATAGGTACCTATAAATATATATTAAAATGAACAAAACTTACAAAAACTATGAAAAAAATAGTTTTTGAGATTTTTTTCATTGGGTTTGCCGAAATAGCAAAACAAAAATCTGACAACTCTAATGTTGTTTTTTTATTATTTTCTGCATCCGTTTCTGCATCTTTATCTTTACATTTAATCATTTTTTTCTCTTATTAAATGTTTATGTTTTGTTTTTTTCTTATTTAACCTATGTATGTCACATTTGTTGTGGTTATTTTTTTTTTGTTTTCTTTTAATTTTTTTTTTCGTCCACCTTCCTAAAGTGATCTTATTTTATTATTGTTGTTTTTCTTGTTCTTTTTTTTATTACCTGTTTTGCCAGTTGTATGATTTTTGTTTTTTTTTATATTTAGTCAAAAGGTGCAGTGCTGCCAACCTGAGATCTTTATTGGAGGTTGGTAGTTGTGATTTTGTAAGTTGTTAGTTTCCTACTGATTAAAGTAAATTTAACGAAGTGGCTAACTAGGAGTTTTTACAATAACGTCAAAATTAAATTTACCTCGTAGCAATCTTAGTGCTGTTTCACACTCATCCAGTCAAGTTACAGTTTTTAGGAGAGAGGGAAAAGAAGTCTACCCCTTTCCATTTTTTCCTCTCTCTCCTAAAAACTCAGACTTGACGTAACTTAACTTGATGAGTGTGCAACAGCACTTACTTTAAAAAGTAGGTAGATAAAAGATGGTTATCCTTCTAAGTCCTCTTTTATAATCAGCAAATAAAAATTGACATATACATACTAGGGATAGGCAAATGCACAAAAAATATCGATATTTTTTTCAATATCGTTGCCGGTATTCGATATTTTTCGTTAATTCATAAAATACAGGAAAAACAAACTTTTTATAATAGAAAGTAATTTTTTATTAATGCTTAATGGTTAACATAGAAACAATTAATACAGAAAACTATATTTGTGGTTAAACTACGAAGTAGGGCGCTGTAAACATTTATTTAAACTAGTTATTATCAATCAAACGGCTTCTTCTCTCGGGAACTGTTAGGTTTACCGCTTAAGCAACTATTTCCAAAGACACCGAGGAAGCCTGACAACCTAAATATTCAACGGTAACTTTAGAAAGAACCGGTGTGAAATTCTGGACACACACAACTTGACATGGTTAATGCTTTATTAAAAATACGTTTTAAGCAAAATAATGTAATCGAAACATTAGCCACAAGTTATGCAGAATAGAACAGCTAACGCTGAATACAACCCTGAATACATATAATCCTGTATATACAAATTTTTAGCACTGGGAGTTACGTGTGTCGATAAAATCTTGTTTTTTGCAAATGTTGGATCAAATTAAACGCGCCGTTGTTATCAATACAAGCAATCCATTTGATAAAACTGTGATTTTTACAAATTAAAAACATAAAACAAATCAGAGTTCAAAAATATCGAAATAAAATTTCAAGAAAAAATATTGGTATATCGATATATTGCAAAGTAAAATATCCACGAAATATATCAATTAATAGTTAAAAAATATCGATATATTAATATATCGATATCGAACTCGTCAAAAGAAAACAATCATATTTTACTGACTTTATATATAACAGTTTTCCAATAATAATAATTAATTAATTCGTGTGACATAGTTCAGTGTAGTAACAAATATTATTGTAAATTAGAAATAATATTAATGTTTTAATTAATTTTGTATAATATAAACAGTAATATTTTTTTCATTAAATTTATCTTATTTTTTTCTTCTCTTTTTAATTTCAGGTAAGCAATTTTCTTTATTAAATTAAACTAGATTCTTATGACTAGAAGTATTGTGAGTATAATTAAAATAACTACAACAGGTAACAAGTAAAACAGTAATTTAAAATATTTTGTTTTGAACTTTGTTTTTTTATGGCAAATTTTGGTTCTAAAGGGGTCTTAAAAAAAAATTCACATTTTAGCAGCTTAAAAATCCCCTTTTTATCTTAGGATATTATTTATCTGTAATTAATTTTTTTAATTACTTTTGCTAAACAACTAATAACCGTTTAATATTTTACAATCGCTCGGTATTTTAATATTTCATTTAATTAGTAAAAAGTAATATTTTTTTCTGTTAATGACTATTTATTTTAATTGTTCGTTTTTATTTGCTGATTGTAATGGACGATAGATAAATGTTCTGGTTATTGCAGTACATTGAGGCATCTTTATAGAAAACAGTAAAATATTTATTGTGCAATTGGTTTTGAATATCCAAAATAGGGCATCCTTTTGTTTTAAGAAGATTAGAAGGAAACTAGGTATCAACTTTATAAATTATATCTACCTTCCAGACTAATTTCGGTTTGGCATCACTGGTAACATGTATCTCCATGTGTTTACTCATCGCTTTGTATCCTATTAATAATGTTAAAAAGTCAAATCAACACATGTTGTTAATTATATAAATTCATGTTTAATTTTGTGTGTAAATATTATTATTTCTCTTTTTGTTGTTGCAGGTACATTTATGGTTTTTTTTTTAAACAATTAATTAAGATTAATGAAATAAAACTTGTACAAAATTAAAAAAAAAATCTACATACATGCACATATATTATTAATTTTCTAAACACTTAGCAAAAAAAAACAACAACAATAATCAGAGGCGGCCCAATTCTCTTAATGGGTCATGTGCACAGTGGGCTGGACCTGGATGTCTGAAGCTTTTAATACTGAAAGCCTAACAATTTTTCTCGTATAGTTGTCATGCCATTGGTACAGCTGGAATAATTCCCGGCTTTGATATTTTCAGTACCCAATTTTCATAAAGCGGTATTGGTTCGAAAGGGGGATTAAAGTCGTTATTCCTACCAATTTTTTTTTTTTTTATACTCTCGAGATGTTAGGCTAGACGTACAAAATATATGTTCAGTTCTTACTAAGCTAAGATAAATTCACTTAGGTTGATTTCTGCAGTTCCGATAATACTAACGCCAGATTACGTAACTTTTGCTAAACCTAAACTGAGATCCAGGGTCCTGTGGACTTGTTTTACAACATTAGACACATTCATTCGATTTTTTTGCACATATTTTACATTAAACCATATTTGAATTGTTAACACAAGATTTGTTGAAAAGCGTCACGACAAATAATTTATAAAATATGGTCAATTAGAGTTGCAAACAAAACTTTTTGGCAACTGACAAAAAATTTTTGGGCAATTTTACATTTTTAATAAAAGGTGTTTTTTAAATTAAAATTTTTTTATCAGCTAAAAACTATATAAAAACAATATTGTTTTTTTTTTGACATACATAAGTTTATCATTTTAAGAGTCTTGTTATTAACACAAATGATTATTTATTATCTAAATTTGTATACCCTTCACCATGACAGACAAGGTTATATTTAGTTTAAAGTTTGTCATTCTGTTTGAAATGTCTGCTATTTATTTAATGTTCTAAAAAAATATAAAATCTAAATCTTAATAGATAGAAGAGAAGATACTGCGATATCCAACTGTACAGGTGTATATTTAAATCTTTATTTTATATATCCAATAATAAACTTGGGTGTCATATGCATGTAAAAGAAGTATGTGTGTACTTTTAGGGAAATTGTCAACGAAAAGCAAAATATTGTTTAAAAATGTTTTAAGCCTCTAACAATCTGGGAACTGTACGCAAGTACTTTATAAATGGTGGGCGGTATTTTTAATGCAGCTCAGCTGAATATTGCATTTTTCAAACTTTTTAATATACATAATAAAACGCTAAAAATAATTCTGTAAACATATAAAGTTATTAAAAGAACTTACCAGCGTTTAAAAAACTGCAGTCAACATGTATGGAAAAGCAACTGTTTGCTTTGCTTGCCCATACATGTTAACTGCAGCTTTTTAAGCCTGGAACTTACTTATATTAAAAATTTTGTTGAAAACTTATTAAATATTTACTTTGTGCAGAAGTTCCGAAGGACAATTATAAATAGAATTAAGGGAACTTTTAAACCGGCTAAGTAGTTTCGGAGATAACCTCTTAAATACAAAAAAAAAAAACTTTACTTGTTTGCAATTAGGGCTATTCTAGGAGTTGCCTTCACTACAAAGACGCTATAATATATTTAAGATTATTGTCTTGGAATTTTCTTATATATTTTGTCTTAACTTAACCCCTATTGGTTGGGGAGAACTTAAGTTCCAATAGGGGCTGGCGTTCCTCAAGGAAGTATTTTAGG